>PVJC01011115.1:0-41821 GCA_004026665.1 Murina feae
CTGAGCGACCGCACGCCGACCAATCAGCGCGCAGGGACCCGGGCTGGCGCGGCCAATAGCACCAGGGGGCGGGCCGCTGGAGGGCGGGCGGAGCTCGCGGGCGGGCGCGCTGGGGTCCGCAGCCTCAGGTGCAGTGCGGGGAGGCGGCAGGTCCCGGCGGGTCAGCGGCGGGGCGGCGGGACGCGGAGCCGGCGGAGGGGGCGCACCGGCGGACGGAGAGCTGGCTCGAGGCTGCAAGTGCAACGTGGGAGCGGCGGGGGGGTCTGAGGGGCGCGGAGCAGGCCCGTTATGGGGAAGAGCCCGGGCCTCGGCGCCCAGGATTGCGGCGTGTGATGGCCTCCGAGTGGCGGGGCCTTGGACCCCGCTGCTCGCTCGAAGGGGCTTCTAGAGGTGCGGCCAGAAATCGGGCCTGGGAAAGGGGGTGCCCTGCGGGTGGCCGAGTGCAGACGAGTGTTCCCTGTCGGTCATAAATGGGGGGAAGGAGTGCAGGGCCGAGGGCTCCCTAAGGCCTGGGGTCGGTCACGCTGACGTTTTGAGGCATCGCTCGCGCCCTCCGGCCCCTCGGTCGGATCCCAGCAGCCCGGGGCCCCTGGGAGACGGTGGGGAAGGCCGGAGTGCCGGGGTTTGCCGCATCTTTTGGATAAACACCGGATCGTCTGGATGAGCAACGGCGGAAGAGAGGCTCGGAGGCTGGGCACAGGGCTGAGAAGGGGGACGGGGGACGTTTCATGGAGTGGGAGGACGGTGGGGAAGGAGCAGCTGTCACAGGACCTACAGGGTGGCCCAGGTGGGGCCGACATGGGGGAAAGGAGCTGGATTCTGCATGCGGGGAGGTCAGGGGGCAGGAGGATATGGGAAGTGGTGGCAGAATCTGGGGAGGGCGGCAAGCCTGTGATCCAGCGCCAGGCTGGGGGGCACTAGAGCCTCAAGGAGGGGTCGGGTAGAGGAAGGGTTCCAGCGTGGTGTCCCTCTCAGGCCACCGCGCACCTCGGCCACCAGAGGGAGATTCCTGAAACTGAGCGTGGCCCAGGGCCTGCAGGACATTGCAGCCCCTCCTCCGCCCCGCAGCCTCCCTCCCCAGCCACCTGCCCCAGGTGCGCACGGGGAGACAGGGAAGCAGTTTCCACCATCAGTGTGGACCGATGGGAAACGAATGAGGTCTGGCTGCCAGAACTGTCTGTGGTTTTACCAGGAAGCACTTGTGGGTGGAACACACACACTTCCCAAACCCTGACCCATGCTCGGAATTTTGTTAGAGGCCAACAAATGAGAGGATCCTGCCGCAAGTGTGGGGAGAATTTGGGGGTGGGGGCGCCGGGGACACATGAGCGAGGCTGGCAGCTGATCCAGCCTGCCAGGGGGGGAAGCAGGCGAGGAGGGCCTCAGTCAGGAGGAAGCCCGGATGGAGCTGGCGGCCCCTCGGGAATGTGCTGGGCCAGTCGTTTAGGTGGGAAGGGCACTCAGAACCAAAGGTTCCCACTGTGTTCAGGGAGCCACACATCCCTCGCTCTCCCTGGAGATGGGAGAGTTAATAGGGCCTCGAGGTGGGCGGGCAGCGCGGAGCCGGCTTCAACTCACTGACATGGTTTGGTTAGCCCAGAGAATTGTTTTTATTGCTTGAAACATCTCACCTGTTGGGTTTCACTTGCATAGTGGATGCTCTGGCAACATGGGGGCTGCATTGCCTGAGGCAGTGGTCAGCTGCAACTGTGGGGCAGCTGCCATTTAGGCAAAGCTCCCGGTTTACCACAGTGCCCACCACTCCCTGTGACCCACCCCTGGCTGCTACTTCACTCATCCCTTACCTGCTGGCTCCTGGGGGCCCCGGCTGTGCGGTAAAGGCCGGCTGTAGATGAGTGTTCAGAAAGGAGGTGAGTGGTGTGAGTTATTTTGGAGATTACGAGGCAAAGCAAAAAGGTATATCCACTTTGGAAAACTGGGTGATCTGAGAACCTTAAACATACATCCGTTATACCCCACAGCTGTCTTATTCCTGGCTGTGTATCCGAGAGAAAAACTCCAACACGAAGAGCAGCACATGAATGCTTAGAACAGCTTTGCCGCCAATAGCGTACGAGACTTCCGATTGCTCCACATCATCGCCAGTTGACGTTGTCTTTTTTATCACAGCCATCCTGGTGGGTGTGTAGTGGTCGCTCATTGAGATTTTGATGTGTGTCCCCCTAAAACTCTTAAATTGTTTTAAAATCAGTCTCTTCCTTTGACACCTGTTGCCATGGTCCCAGGCCAAGCCTCACTTTCTCTTGCAAAGGCCTCCCAACAGCTCCCTAAAGCTGCTGTGAATGTTCATGTACCGCTCCCGTATGTCGGTTACCCTGTAAGCGGATGAACTGCGGTACAGCCATCCAGTGGGCAATTATCTGACAACGGGAAGGCTGGCCTGCTGACGACACAACTGGGTAAGTGACAGAAACATCACGCTAAGCGAAAGCAATGCAATGTAAGGCTGCGTTGCCTCTTAGTCCATTTATGTGACATTCTAGAAAAGCAGAATTGCATCAGTGGTCGCCACAGGCCAAGTGGGAGCAGAGGAATGACTACCAGGGGCCACATGGGAATTTTCTGGGGTGGGTGATGAGTGTACTCTATCTCATTATGATGGAGGTTATATGACTCCATAGTCCTCAAAGTTCAGAATTGTGCGCCTAAAAAGGTGACTTTTAATGTATGTAAATTTTGCTGCAGTGATGTAAAGGGAAAAGTTGGTTTAAGAGGTGGAATTGTCAAGTGAGTGTCAGGGGTAGGGTGAGGGAGGACAGGTCAACAAGGGCGCCACGGCTCCTGCCTTGGTTTTCAGTGTGGACCTCTGCCCTTAGCCCGCTCACCCTCCTGCCAAGGGGAAGACCTTTTCGAGCCTGCGTCCGCCTTCCCCTTCCCCTCACTTCCAGCTCCGTCGTCCTGGCTGTGTGACCTCCCAGACGAAAGCCACTGGCTCTTCTCTTCTCCTGATACCTCACTGATTCCTGGACTTGGCGCTTGACTGCACAGTGTCAGAACTGCCTACCTCCCCGCTCATAGGGGCCTACACCAGGGAGGAGAGACTGTGGGGAGCGCCCCGGGGAGGGGAGTGCCAAGGGCTGACAGGTGTCCTTGGCTCCAGTCTCATCATTTGCCCTTGACAGGCCTGGCTTCCAACAGGGCTCCCCACTTAGTTACGCTCTTTTGGACAAAGCATTCACTTCTCCAGGCCTCAGCTTTGTGGGGAGGGCGTGAGTGGCAGGCTCAGCCTTATGGGGATGCTGCAAGGACTCAAGGGGGGTGAGGTGCAGATCACGCATGCAGTGGGATGGGTGTCCTCATGCCGGCCTCCCCCAGTTCCTTCCTGAGCTCTACCAGGACCAAAGATGTGCAAAGGGTCCAAGTCATGACAGTGTCAGTTGTGTGTTATAGAAGGCCACACTGCACTTCAGCCATTGGGGACAGTTTTTGAGGTTTGTCACACAGGACGGGGTGGGGTGGGAGGCAGGGTGGAGCTGGCCTCAGGACTGCAGGCTGGAGAACTAGCCCAGGACCTTGGAAGTTATGGGCAAACTGTCCATATGTCCTGCTCCTCTGTGGGTTGTCTTCTTCCTGATTCATCTTCTCTTCCACCACCAACAGGGGGTGGGCCCTCTGTTGCAAATCCAGTTTGAAAACCCAGAGGGAGGGCTCTGAAGGCCACTAGGTAGGGCTTCTGCTCCTGGAGTTGGCAGTCAGGCTCAGGACATGGCAGGAGGAAAGGCAGAAACAGTTGGGAAAGGCAGGAGCTGGGTGTTTATTTTCTGGTGATAGGAAATGGGGCGTCTGAGCTAGGGGCACAGCTGAGGGCCTGTGAAGTATGAAAACAGGGCTGTAGGGTGGCTCTGTAAGCAGATGCTGACTTCAGTGACTCAGCCTTCCTCCTCCAGGCAGCTCATGGAGCACCAGCTCTGGACCCTGCTATTCTCTGGAAGCCTGACCAGCCTAAAGGAAAGAAAGGCCTCTGCCCACCTCCAAAACAAGCAAAACCTAACTCCCTCAGATTGCTCAGCAGTGAATCTCACCATCAATAGGCCCAACTGTGTGCTCAGAACTATCCCTCCACCTTATGGCGATGAAAATCCCCAAAGGAAAAATATATATAGCATTGCAGGCTCCGGAGAGAATGAAAAAATAGTGTGTCCTGAAGATGAGAACCAGTCATTAAAAAATTACTCAGCACACAAATGATGTCCTTGCTCTCGCAGCTGAGATGGCCCAGAAGCACTGACGTCCCAGTAGTAAAAGTGCACCTCCAGCCCGGGTCTTGCCTCCAATAAAGGAAAGTGGGTGGATTCCAGGGTCAGGGCAGGGGCTGTATTACAAGATGAGCCTGGTGTATCTTGTAATGCAACAAGGTAAGGGTGTGATTAGGACACACACACAGGCAATACGGGGGCATGTCATAAGGGATACAAGAGCCCACTGAAAGAACGGGAACATTTTGAGCAACAAAATAGCAATAGTATTGGGTTATGACTCAGTATAAAATATCCATGAGTTCATAGTAATATAAATAAATGGAGAAGAGCAGAACATCTGTACTGAATTCCAAATAATCGATGGGGAGACCCTTTAAGGAGGTGAAGCACAATGCTCTCCTCTGTACGTGGAGCTTAAGCAGAGTTCCTTCCTTCCAAAGAGTTGAGCATGGAAAGGGGTGGGGGGAGGGGGAATAGAATACCTGACAAACACTACCTCAGACAGGCAGCCACCTAACAGCAGCGATAAGACGTGCTGATGGTATGTGCCCTGATATAAAGTGATGAGAAGAGCACTCTATTTCGTAGTCTTCCTTCTAAAAAAAACATGACCCTAGACTAACCTGAGATAAGCATCAGATAGCCAGGCTGGTGTGGCTCACTGGTTAAGCATCAACCCATGTACCAGGAGGTTGCAAGTTCAATTCCCAGTCAGGGCACATGCTCAGGTTGCAGGCATGGTGTGTGCAGGAGGCAGCTGATCAATGTTTCTCATTGATGTTTTTATCTCTCCATTCCTGTCTCTGAAATCAATCAATATATATATATTTTTTTAAAGCCTCAGACAGCTTTCTTCCCCCCAGGTGCCAAGTAAGGTGCGTGGTCTTACGAGGAAGCTAAGGCCACTTTGGGGTAAGACCCTCACTTCATCCAGCAACTAGCACCATTTGCCCAGCACTCACTCATTCCATGGCCTCCATCTCGGAGCTCACCTGCACCTACTCAGCCCTTATCCTGCACAACAGTGAAGTGACAATGATGGAGAATGAGATCAATGTCCCTTTTAAAGCAGCTGGTGTCAATGTTGAACCTTTCTAGCCAGACTTGTTTGCAAAGACTCTTGGCCAATGTCAATATTGAAATTCTCATTTGCAATGTAGGGGCTGGTGCACCTGCCCCAACAGCTGGTGCTGCACCAGGAGGTCCTGCCCCCTCCACTACTGCTGCCCCAGCTGAAGAGAAGAAAATGGAAGCAAAGAAAGAAGAATCTGAGGAGTCTGACCATGACTTGGTTTTTATGACTAAATCTCTTTGGTAACAGTCAATAAAAAGCTGAACTCTTAAAAACAAAACAAAACAAAACAAAAAACAACAACAAGAAAAACTACACTAGCTGGTTTGGCTCAGTGGATAGAATGTTTGCCTGAGGACTGAAGGGTCTTGGGTTCGATTCTGGTCAAGGGCACATGCCCAGGTTGTGGGCTCAGTCCCCAGTAGGGGGCGTGCAGAAGGCAGTCATTCGATGATTCTCTCATTGATGTTTCTATCTCTACATCTCCTCTCTGAAATAAATAAAAAAAATTAAAAGTAAAAAGCATCAAGCTTTGCGCAGTGGCAGTATCATAGCCAATGAGATTTATCTGAGGCACGATTATTGCTAATAGAAAAAAAAAAAAGCATCAAACCCAAATGTGGGGCAGTCTATAAAACGGCCACCAATAATCCTGAAAACTGTCAAGGTTATAAAAAAGCAAAGTCCTAGAAACTGACAGAGCCAAGGAGACATGTAATGTGGTGTCCTAGGATAGAAAAAGGGCATTTGATACAAACTAAGGAAATATGAATAAAGGATGGACACAAATATATATATATGGCTAATATGCAAAGTGTCCCCTTGGGAGTTCGGTCACTCCCTATGACATGCACTGACCACCAGGAGGTGGCACGGAACATGGCGGGCGACCAGCGGTAGTGGTGGGGGCACTGTGGAAGCAAGGGAAGGAGGAGGTGAAGAGGTGGGGAACCTGATCAGCCCTGATTGCCAGCCAGGCCTAGGGACCCTAGCAGTGCACGGATTTTGTGCACCAGGCCTCTAGTCCTATATAGTGAAAGCCTAATGTGCAAATTGACCCAATAGCAGATCGACTAGTTACTATGATGTGCACTGACCACCAGGGGGCAGACATTTAATGCAGGAGCTTCATCCCAGGCCAGCCAAGGAGGGTGCCAGCGGGGGCCCCTTGATTGCCCTGCTGGTTGCCCCACAGATCAACTGTGATTGCCAGCCAGACCTAGGAACCCTACCCGTGCATGAATTTCATGCACTGGGCCACTATATATATAAAAACATGTAGCATGCAAATCGACCGGACAGCAGAATGACCAGTCGCTATGATGAACACTGACCCCCAGGGGGCAGATAGTGCAGGAGCCGCCCATAGCCCCTGATTGCCCGATGGGGAATGGGGAACTGGGGGTGGATGGTGGCAGATACAGGCAGCACCAGGCCAAGGCAGGTGCAAGCAAGCAGGTCCCTGATCGTCCCACCAGTCACTCCACACACACAGGGCAACTGGCGGCAGGGGATCGCAGGCCAGGCCTAGGGACCCTACCCATGCACAAATTTCCTAGTATTTATATATTTAGAGAATAAAAAAGGGCTCTTGGAGAGTAAATTATGGTGCCAAAAATGAAAAAAATGTGTTTCTAGCGGACAGGTTGGGAGAGAAAATTGATAACGTGAAAAGACAAGATGCACAATAGAAAATATATGAAATTAAAAGGTCATTCAGCAGCTTTGAAATCTGAGTAACAGTGATGCCAGAAAAAACAGGAAAAGAAAGCCACCAAAAGTAATTTGAGGATTTCCCATCAAGAGGTGGCATAGGTAAATGCTGTACGAAAATTCTTCCACAACCACATCAAAAGCACAACTAAACTACAAAACAACTACCATTCAGAACCACCTGAAATCTAGCTGAAGTCCTACAACTAAGGCTATAAAGAAGACACATTGAGACAAGTCCTACAACTAAGAACTTAAAGAAGCCACATTGAAACTGGTAGGAGGGATGGAGAGGCAGAATGGGCTAGTCCCACACTCACTTGGGTCAGATAAAAATTGGGAGAGATATCTCAGATGCAGAGGTTCCCCATGAGGAGCAACGTGGGCCAGGGTTCCTATGCCAGGAAGAGAAGTCCCCATAACTTTTGGCTATAAAAGCCAGCGTGGATTGTGGCTGAGTGAGATGGAGGGCTACTGGAGTTCCAGGCCCTTTAAGGGCCTGTGCATGGACTTAGACTTACTGGCTCTGAAATCCAGTGTTGGGGCACCAGGGACATATGGGGAGGAACTAACTTGTCTGGTATCAGGACGAAAGCTGTAGGGGAAGCTTTCTCTCAGAAGTGCTGGAGACTACGGTTCCTTTTTTCAGCCCTTCCCCCCACAGAGTCAGCAGGTGGGCACCATATCTGAGTCTTCCTGCCTAACATTGTTTGCCCTCCCCTGGTGATTCCCTGAGTCCCTGGCCCACACAACTTGCTGGCCTAACCCAAGCCATTTCCAGTGGCTTTTCCATAAAAACAACTTGTCTTGGGCCATGCTTCAGACATTCCTAGAATCTCTCAAACAAGCAGCATTTGGCTTCAACATGCTATGTACCTCCCACTAAGTGGCCTCAGGCCCAGCACTAGCAGCAGCTGACCTTGGTTTGCGGCTTGGCCTCTCCTGAGCACCTCCAAGCCCAGGACAAGAAGCAGCCATCTGCACATTGCTTTGTAGCTCATGCCAGGTGGCCTGGGGCAGGATACAGGTGGGTGGCTTATCTTGGCCTGCACCTTCTGGGAAGCCCCAGAGCCAACATGCCCTGTGGACAACTTCAGACTGTGTTGAAGAACTGCTCAACATCCTCCACTAGAGACACACTCATGGGGCAGATTTGGCAGGCACCAGAGCCCCCTTGAAGTAAGTCCTGCTCCATGGGATCAGCCCTGGCACAGCTAATTCGCCATAGTGGTCGCAGTCAGTTCTTCCAGCCAATTGTCCTGGGGGGAAGTTCCTCCCATTGACGTGCCAACAGCAATCAAGGTCTCAACTACAACAAGAGGGTGCATACAGCTCACATGGGATGGGGGGCAAACGTGCAGTACTCAGCTTGGGTGATTGGAAAGGATATGCCACTGGACCCTACAGGATACCTACTACGTAAGACCACTCTACCAAGCCCAGGAGACATACCACCTAATACATGGAAACAAACAGGAGACAGCCAAAATGAGGAGACAAAGAAACGTTCCAAATAGAATAAAACTCTAGAAAAAGAACTAAACAATATGGAGACAAGCAATCTACTTGATGCACAGAGAGTTCAGAACACTGGCTTTAAGGGTGCTCAATGAACTTAGGGATGACCATTTAATAGATTTTGTAGTATCTAGTCACTGGGTTGTAACACCTAAAAGTAATATAAAACTGTATGTCAACTGTAATTGAAAAATAAAAAATTATTTAAAGTAAAAGTAATTCAAGAAAAATTCCCATTGTCTAGCCACTATGCTGCACACCTGAAACTAATACAAAATAATATTGAATGTAAACTGTAAAGAAAATATCCGAGGCCTAAAGACCATGAGTTACCAAACTGAAACCAATACTCAGTGAAAAGAGACAAGACACCTCCTTGAGATATTTCAGAACACAGGGAACAAAAGAAAATTAACAGGTCACCTACAAAAGCACATCGGAGACTTTGCGCCCCTTGCAAACTGCAACACTGCAAGCAAAATAAGGGAGCATTACCTTTACGATTCTGAAGTAAAAAAAAAATGTCTGACCTGAACTCTTTATTTAGCTAAACGCTCAAGTGTGAGAAATAAATGCATTTTCAGACATACAAGGTCTCAAGCACGGTTACTCTAGAAGGATGTACTCCACCAAAGCAACACAGTACAACTCAAACGGAAGACGGGAGACAGGAAGCGGAGACCAACCCGAGAGATGACACGGGATCCTTTAGCAGAGGTGAGAGGTGATCCCAACATGACAGCCCTGCAGACTGGAGGGCAACTGACCACCCTGTGCAGCAGTGTCGCCCCAGAGATGGACTGTAACCACCAAGAACCCCACCTCATCGGGCTGTCTTCTTAACCTGAGGACGGATGCCCAGGAGAACCAGGCCCAGGTTCTCATCAGTAGTTAGCTTACCGTGACCACATCCTGATGAGGGTCTCTCCCCTCGTGCTCTGCTGAGGACACACAGGTCACTCACAGGAGTCCTCCGTTTTCCCTGACAGCTGCAGGTAGGCAAGATGAGCGCAGGAGCCGGGAGTACTGAGCAGCCCACCCCATCTAACACCCTTCTGCAGCGTGTCCAGTGCCTGGTCCACAGGGCTGTCTTGTCAGGCACCTGACTGTGGAGAACCCTGTTTCCCAAGACTCGCTCATGACCTTGCTCATGGCTTTCCCAGAAGAGATCTCATCACCTCTGAGAAGCAGAAGCCAGGTCATGACCCCAAGGCTGTTCCTCTGGCCTCTTCCTGGATCCTCTGTCCAGCAGGGACAGTGCTGCCCTCTCTTTGCTGGTGTGCTCTTGCCCTCCACCTTCAAGACCAGGTGGCTTATTGTTTGGAGGTAGATTATTGTGAGGGTGGTAGAACAATAAATAAAAACTAATACAAAAGTCATCACCTCTTGGGCATAAGGGTGAAATTCATTTTTCTGGTTCTTGTCCAATAAAAATATTCTGGCTTGTTGTAAAAAGTTTCCTAACACTGGGAGTCCTACTGGCTGTGGTTTGGTCAGGAAGACAGAAACCAGGGCAGGCATTTCCATCAGGACTCACACCTGGTAAATTTGGGAGAAGAGCAGAATGGAGGTCAGACAGGGCCACCGCAACCCTGCATCCCTGCCAGCTCTTCAGAACTGGGACTTGGGAGCTGCAGGAAACCTCTGCTGGTGGCCCCCGTTGCCTGGAGCACTGAGTGGCGGGTGAGTTTGGCGGAGCACCACCCTAGTGGGACCTCCTGCCTGCTGAAGCCGCGCTTCTGTCTGCCTCTGCTAGAGGAGAAACAAAGGATTTCTCAATGAATAATATAACTTCTAAGCTACCTGCCAAATATCCCAGGAGTCCTCTCACTGGTGGAACTTAACCTGGAAATTTGGTTCCCAGGTTTACAATCCCTGTGATACAGAGGAGCACAGAGAAGAAATGGGGAAGCTGCTCAGTGGCTCACAGGGAATCGAGAGCAAAGTTGGATGAGGTACTAAGCACACATACCAGCTAGCTATCCTGAAGACACCAGGCCAGCCCCTGCGGGCAGCACTCATGGAGAATCTAAATTCTGACCCTATAAACCTTCAGAACTCTATCTTTGGCTTTCTGTGAGTAGAATATGATTAGTGATTGGTGGAGGGGGGGGGTCCCGGGGGAGTACAAATTTGCAAGTTTCACCCCTGTCTGCTGCCTTCAGGTTCTAGGCAACCATCTCGAGAAGCATCACTTGGTCCACCCCCTCCAACAACTGTTCAGTAGATTCTTAGGAGAGGGTCTCCCGTCTCCCACATTTTGTTACATCCTGTGAAACAGACCTCATTTTCATGCTAGAAGCATGCAGGTAGGTCATGAGTATAGGTACCAGCAAACAGGGCTGCTCCCACCAGACACCGCTGAGTCCTGTTTCAAGGAGCCCTCCAAATCCAAGTACAAAGAAAGAACGAGGTTAACAAATCCAAATGCACAAGACAAAAAAAGTACACTGTCTTTATTGTCTTAAAATTGCATAGTTCTTTGATTGTGCACGCTTTTAAATAGGGGACAAGGGGGCCCACTTGAAAACTACTTTCTTGCGGGGGGGTATTTCAAGCTTTTTTACTACGGCAAGAGCAGGGACCAAAATGCTGTCTGGGCTTAAAAAGATCCATGATCCGATGAAAAAGAAGTTGTAGAGTTAGAGGAACTCAGACAAGAGGTAACCACTGAAGGACGCTGATTCCATCCAACAGGACTTGGAGGAGGCCAGGGAAGCTGAGGGAAGAGTTACCCTGACGTTGAGACTGGATTCAGGCGCAGCCGAGAGGGGAAGAGGAAGGAGAAAGGAGTCGAGAGGCAGTACCTTGTGCTCAAATCTGAGATGAATGCCCCCTGACAGGAGACTGGGTACACTGGGCAGCCAGGGGCACAGTCTGGGCATGACCCCGGCTGCAGAAAGCCACATACTAGAAAAATAACTTAAAGCTATACAATTGTCATTATAAATATTTTTGTCTTTTAAAACTAGTGCTGGTTAAAAAAGGTTCACAGTTACTCGAAGAGAGCCGTATATTGCACGGTGGTGGAAGAGTCCGCTCTGGTCCCCATGTGTAAACAGTGAGTCCCTTCTCCTCTGGCGACTTCAGGACACAGAGAAACAGTATCTGCTGTAAGCAAAGCACTTGGGTACAAGGCACGTGGGAGCTGTCGAACTCTGCTGGGATTTAGGAGGCGGAAATGGCATCACCGGGTCTTGAACCAGATGGAACGTGGTGATGGTCTCCTCGCCGCCTTCTCATTCCACGGTTACAGATTTGGCCAGGTTTCTGGGGAAGTCCACCTACAATAAGTAACAGAAAGCAGCTGCTCAGGATCCCGCAGACCTCAGCAACATGCTGCATCGGAAAACCTAGCATCAGAGAACCTGGGAAGGAGGCCATGTTCCTGGTCATGGGCTCCCTGGAGACTTGCATCCTGGAAGTGGTTCCTTCCTCCAGAAACTTCAACTAACTGTACAACATTTAGCTGATTCAATAAACACCTGTAGTGCACCTGCTATGTTTCAAGCAGCAGCACTATCAAAAGGATATGATTCATGCTATTCACGACAGCCCAACTTGTATTGTGAAATACTTTTCCTGAAAGGATACGCACTCAACCCATGAGACTTGTTAGTGTGGGGCGGGGGTTGGGAAGGAAATGCGATGGGCTGGCGGATAAGGTAGCTTCAACCTTACCTGCGATGCCTTATTTTGTTTATAATAATGTGTTGGTTGTTTTTTTAAAGAAATATGACAAAATGGTAGCACATGTCACTTCTGAATGATGTACATCCTAGGTGTTTCTTATATCGTATTTTGTGTTATGTATTTTTTAAAAATCTTCTCAAGATAAATTATAATCAAACTTCTATTCCTTTGCACAGTAAACTATGTTCTTACACTTGCTGGTGAGATCATAAATTGGTTCTTTTCTGGAACATAAGTAGACAATAGATGTTAAGGGTCCCAAAATGTTAACTCATATGCTAGACTGAGGACAAGTTTTAAATGTGGAATGAAACTGTATGTACAAAGATGTTCGCTGCAAGTGTTATTTATGCAAATGTCCTGAAAAATTAGAAACACTTTAAATAATAGAAGATTGGCTTAGTAATTGTTAAAATCCATGTTATAAGATTGTGGTGGAATATTATACCGTGATTAAATGTTGCTTGCAACAAGTTCAAAATGTGAGAAAATACAATATATCAGAAAGGAAGATGCAAAATTTCACCTTTGATATAATCTTGAAAAATGTTTTTTAAAAAAAACCTCACATGCACAAGGAAGACTGGAGTGAGATACTGAATTTGCTTTAGCTTTGCCTGATGATGAGCTTACGGTTAATGATACGATCTTACACAGCCTGCCATTCCCAAGCTTCTTTTCAGGGGCTATAAGTTACTTTAAAAATCATTATTTTTAAAATGAATGTATTTGTCATATCAATATTTATACCTGATAAAGGCAAACTGGAACTTTAAGAAAATGTATCAGTTGGGAGGGTCTGTGGGAAGAGAACCCTACACACAAGAACCCTACAGGGAGAACTCTGTGTTTACAATAAAACCATGGTTCTAGCTTCCCTTCCCCTTAATTTCTGTTTCCCCTTTTATAAATACTCATCCATCTAGGCACACAGGCTAGAGACTGCCATGTCTGCATGCACTGTGTGGCAACCATTTCTCCCCCCCCATCCCCCCAAATAAATCCTTGGTGTTGAAACACCTAGCCGATATTATGTTTTCAGTCGACATGCCAAATAAGTATTTAAAAACGAAAAGGAACTCTAGGGTTACATTCCGCCCTTGCTGGGTTAGGCGGTTTCCAGACGTACGTCATATCCTCGGAGGACGGCCAGGTGGAAGGAAAGGAGCTGCAGGGGGATCACGCTGAGGATGCCCTGCAGGCAGTCCACTGTGGGGGGCAGCTCGATCATCTTATATGCGAACTTGGAGCTCTCGGTGTCGTCCTTGGAGCACAGTATAATCGGGCGACCCTGAAGCAGAGAAAGGTGATCACAAAACGCAGCTGTCTCTGGAGGAAGCGCCCCTCACATGACTGTTTCTGAGCTCAGCTTTACCGCAATGAAGAGAGTAGAAAATTCCATTTTTCTGGAATTCTAGGTGAAGTGCTATGTATGATTCATGTAAAGGACAAAGTGTTTTTGACGCTTTTGGGTGAGTTTCTTTCCCTTCCCTGGCCCGGGGGTGGTCCTCCTGCTTCACTCAGCGCCTGTTTCTGAGTGGCTCCCATGTGCCTTACAAAGGGCAGAGCACAGCCACGCCTTGCTCTAATGGGGCTCACAGGTGAATGGTGGGAAACAAAAACAGACAAGAAGCCAGTAAGTAACAATGAACTTCAGGAAGGTGCCAGCCACAAAGGCAATAAAACGGGGTGTGCTTTCGGGGGCGGGGGGTGAAGTCTGGGATGGCCTCTAGAAGGGGACATTGGATTGCGACCTGGATGACCAGAGGCCAGCTGTGCAGGTGTGTGGGAAGAACATGTGGGGCAGAGGGAACAGCCAGCTCCAAGGCTCCGAGGCAGGAAGCAGCTGGCATGGGTGGGAGACAGAGGGAAGGGGCTGAAGAATGCAGGCTCATGGTCACCAGTGTTTTGGAAGCCACCGGAAGGTTTTAAGCAGCAAGGCATAGTGCTCGTGCTCTATAACTTCTGCCCACCATGCTGAGCCGGGAGTGGCAGCAGCTGGCTCGAGTGCCTTGTTGGGTTTTACCTCCCTGTACGTTCCTAGGCCTTCCAGGATGAATGCGGGGAGTCCCACCCTCCCACCTCTGACAGCTGCGGTGTCAAAGACTTCAGCTGATCTTTGTCCCTGGCTCCTGAGAGAGGACCTCTAAACTCTCGGGCTTCCCTGAGTGACAGAAGCGTTTGTGTCCCATGGTGGGTTTATGCTAATGAGGTGACTCATGCATAATTTCAGGATGGGGGATGACCATGCTGGGGAGACAGAGAATCGGGGTTTGAGCCGAGTGATAACCAGTCTGAGCTCCTGACCTCCAGGAGCAGAAAAGGTGCTGGAAATTGGGTTCAGTCCCTGTGTCTACATGATGAAACCCCAATAAAAACTCTGGGCCCTGGAGCTAGGAGCTCAGGCGAGCTTCCTGGCTGCAATGCTCACGGCTGTGTGGGACGGGAGCTTGTGTTCTGGGCCCTTGCCCTGTGAGTCTCTTCCTTTGCTGACCCTGATTTGTATCCTGCATAATAAAACTGCAATAGTTACATAATGTTTCCCTGAGTTCTACGAGTCATTCTAGGGAATTACCCTGAGTGGCTATCAGGAAATCCAGAAGTGGGGGTAATCGGAGAACCCTTGAACTTGCAGCTGGTGTCTGGAGTGAAGGCAGTCTGGTGAGGGCAGTGCCCTCCACCTGTGAAATATGACCTAACTGCAGGTGAGCAGTGCTGGGACTGCCCTCAGGACTCCCCACCAGGAGTACCTCCTCTGGTCTCTGGGCCTGGGACCCAGCACAGCTCCGGGCACTCTGGGTCACCGGACCTCACTAAGGAGCCAGTGGGCATGGTCGAAAGCTGGCCAGTCCCTTTCTGAATGTGTGCACCACTCATGAGGGGACTGAGGAGAGACTCTGTGGTCACTCCTGCTCACTGGCAGGACCCAAGGTGGCTGTGGTGGGCATGTCTGGAAGAGAGAAGGAGCAAGGTGGCCCAGCCCTGCGGAGAGCCCTCACCTGGCGAGCTGTGATCTGCTGCAGGGCGTTCTGGCATTTGGCAAAGCAAGGGTCCTTCATGATGACCATGATGATGGGCATCTGCTTGTCGATCAGTGCCAGGGGCCCATGCTTCAGTTCACCAGCCAGGATGCCTTCTGAGTGCATGTAGGTTATCTCTTTAATTTTCTGGGGAAAATGAGGTGGAATCAGTCACACTAGGCAGACATGGGGCTAGAACACATCAACCAGAGGGAGAATCAGCTGGAAGGCAAGGAGCTGAGGGCTACAAGGCAGATGGACACATGGAGGGAGCAGTCAACAGCACAGAGGGCAGGCCGGTCCAAGGGAGGGGGCCGGCAGCGATCCAGAGCATATAAAAGCCCATACAGCTTGTGCTCCCAGACCAGCCCCGGGAAACAGTCACCCGCCTTGGATGGGCAAGTCGGGGTCAATCTAGCTTTCCCCAGGCCCATGCCCTTCCAGTTAGGGTCTGTAATGATGGCCTTGTAGTCTGTCTAGATATGCCTCCAATCTAATTATCTGATTAATAATCATTTCCCGAGTCCTAGACCATTAATAAACTGCACAGGGCTGTTCCTGGCATTTTCCTGTGTGTGTGTGAGAAGACCCATTCTATTCCCCTACACTAAGCCCCGTCTTGGGGGCTCGGAAGAGTGATGAATACCTTTCTCACCTACTCATTCAGGTCGGGAAACACTGTTGGAAGACTGGCTCCATCCTGAATGCCATGGACACCTGGAGTGCCAGCCCCCAAGGATCACAGAGGGGTCGCTGACTGGGGCCAGAAGCAGCGTGAACGCTCCTTCCCCCTCAAGACTAAGCTGGGGATGCAGCTGAACACGCACACTCGGGCGCTGCAGCGGAGCCCCGATGGTAGAGGCATGGGGGCAGCTTGAAGCACACCCTCCCCAGGCCTTGCTTTCCGGAGAGAAGCAGCGCACCTCACTGCCTTCGGCAAGGGTCGGACTCTCCAGTGGAAGGTGTGGCAGTCGGATCACACGGCGGTCAGGCTCCTTATAGCTTGCACACACACCCCCTTCCCTCTCCCCGACCCCCCAACATTCTCTGAATGTTTCTTGTGAACCTGCTGGGAGTCACGCTGTCTTTAAAATGGGGGAAGAGGTGATAGGAAATAAGCAGCCACTCGCTCCCCTAAGAAGAGGAGGGGAACCAGCTGGTCATGGATGATGCCTTTGTCTGGGTACCAAGTGCTGCCTTAGCTGTGACACTGCCTCCTGTTTACCTCGGTTGAACATGAACCGAACCGCAAGCAGACGGTGAGTCAAGGGCAAGCACGGGACCCAGGCACCTGGACAACCATGCCCACCCTCTCCATAGCCCCGTGTCCGTGTCCTGCACCTCACCCCACCCCACCAGCTCTCTTACACCAGCCAGTATGGATCTTTACTGCCGCAGGGGGCAAAACAGCCAGGCACTGGTTTAAACGGTGCAGGGCCTGTCAGCCTCACTCCTGCAAGTTCTGCAGCTCCTCTTGAAGGTCTGGGGGGTAACAGGGAAACTCTGCAGAGGCCCCACCTCGTGATTCTGGTCTGCCCAAACCCTCCCACGCAGGCTGCTTGTAGCAGTGAGGAAAAAGCAAAGTCCACGTGGACCTGAGTTCGAATCTCAGGCTGATCACTTCTGCTGTGTAATTTTTAGCAAGATGAATTTTTTGGAGGCTGTTTCCTCCTGGGTACAATGTGGACAGCAACTGTCCATCTCTCAGAAGATGCTAGTGAGGCACAAGTGGGCTAATCTAGATGGAGCCTGGCACAGGCTGACACCTCCGAGGCTTATCCCGGGAGAATAAAGATTGGGAGCCCTACCTCTATGGCCCAGGGCTGGACCATGTGGCAGTGGGCTGGTGCTCAACGCAGCCTCACACAGCGGACAGCAGGCCTCGGCGCCCCCTACCCTAGCGCAACGCCCTGGGTCTCCCACGCCTGCCCTCTGCAGGGGCGGGTGGTGTCGGGGTCGGGCAGAGGGTGCTCACCAGGGCTCCTTCCAGGCACGTGGCGTAGTTGTAGCCCCGCCCCATGACCAGGAGCGACCTCTGCGTGTAGAGCTCCAGGGCCAGGTCGTGGATCTTCTGGTCCAGGGACAACACTTCCTTGATCAGCTCTAAGTCAGGCACAAGCAGAGGGGGAGAGCCAGTTACACAGGCGTTAGAACGGAATTCACAATCATAAAACATAGTGCGCAAGACAAAGGTTAGGAGCTCACATCACTTAGTACAACTGGCTTCTTTGCCTTAATTAATGAAAACTATATATATATATATATATACATGTAGCTTTATATATATTATTATATATTTATATATACATATATATACTAGAGGCCCGGTGCACAAAAATTTGTGCACTCGGGAAGGGTCCCTCAGCCCGGCCTGTGCCCGCTCACAGTCTCGGACCCCTCCGGGGATGTCCACCTGCTGGCGTGCCTGGCCAGCCTAGGTGAGGGGCAGAGGCCAATTTCAGGCTGCCCACAGCCCCTTCAGTGCGGCCCTGGCTTCCTCCATTCCCTGGGGCAACTCCAGCTCCGTGACTGCTACCATCTTAATTTGTATACTTGCTCCTGATTGGTTGGCAGGCGTGGCTTGTGGGTGTAACAGAGGGTCAATTTGCACATTACTCTTTTATTAGGTTAGATATATCTATTTAAATCAGTGAGAATAGTGGCTTTTTTTTTGCAAATCTTAATATTTGACTTTGAAATAAAAAGCAGGTTCTCATCTCCGTCCTCTTTCAATCTGTTGTGATAATCTTTTGGTTAAAGTATAGGAAAAGAATGAAATCTCACAGAAATTTGCAGATGGACAAGGGAGGAATGTTAAATAGCTTTTTCAAATCATTATGAATGTTCTTTGATACTATACTAAACGCAAGAAGCAACAATTTCCTAAAAGAGTACCTGCAGATGTGGAATCTGAAATCGTATCAGTAAACTTTTCCTCCCTTGTCAGATTAAAACATGGTGGTCTAATTTGCATTTCGTTAAATGGATCTGTTACACATGCGTAATTTCGTACCCTCATGCACTGGTGCAGGTGCTGGGAATGTGGTCAGGCTATCTGTTTTCCCAATATCTTAAGCACGGCTGAAAGCTGGAAGTGTATCACTGGTAACAAATGCAGTCAATGTTCTCAGCGCGTTGGGCTAACTCTGTTCGTGTTTGAGGAAATGCCTGCCACATATCCAAGTCAGCTTGCTACTCCAACAACCACTTGTCCTTGAAACAACCCTCGCGCTTCAGGGTCCAGCAGAAGTACCTAACGCGCTTCCCACGCGGTTACACAGCACATTAAAAAGCACTGCACTTCCACAAGAGCAACGCACTCTCCCGCGTCATCACGCGCGTCCGTGAGTGAAGCTGGTGCGCTGGGGCTGAGAGCACAGCGTCCCTGCTGGGAGGTGTGATGAGGTGCCAGGGGTGGCCCCCGCGCCTTTCAAATGTCCACGTGGCAGAAACGCAAACATGTCTTATTTCCGATAAAGAAGGCATCACTATGAATATAGTTTTGCAAACCCTAGAGCCTGTGGACCACATCGTAGGAACTGCGGACATGGGCATCAGGATAATAGCCCTTTGCCAGGGTTACCACCTGCTCACAGTGAAGAATGTCTTTCTTGGCAATAAATTTCCAGCATGTTGTGTTGGACAATTCGGACCCCTGGGCTTGGTATGGCTAGATGGTGGCTTTCCCCTCACTGCCTTCTGTGGGATTGGCCCCTGGCTTCTGGGGAGGACCCAGGACTGCCCCGCCTCTTAAAGGGGCTGCCCAGCCTCCTGGCATCCATGGGGTGAGGTCTCTCCATTTCCTATTCTGAGGCCTGCACACAGCAAACCTAAGAGGTCTCTTACCTCCCTGGTGTGTAAGTGGCTGAGGGAAAGGAGCTGCTGTGGGCCCTGGCAGCCCAGGAAGGCCTTGGGCAAGGCGGCTGGTGCGGATGCGTGGCGTGCAGTGAGTGAGTGAGTGACTGAAACCAAAGAGCTTGCAATTTTGTGCGACAGACACTGTATGTCATTGACAGCGAAAGGTGGAACCCAGCACAAGAGGAGTGCGGTGAGACTGCAAAGGAGCTGGGGCCGCAAGAGGCGCGGGCCATGGCTTTCTCGGGTATTTCCTGCGCACCTACCGTGCGCTGGTACCTGGCATCCAGCAGAGACTGTGGCAAGGTTGACTGTGTGCTCACGGAGCTGACATGTCAGTTGGGGAGACAAGCCAGTACATAGGTGAACAGGGAATTTGGGGTCACAGCATGTGTATTCAGAAAGGAAACTGGCTGGCCTGGCTGGGGTGGCTCAGCTGGGGGAGCATCGTCCTGTGCACCGAAGGGCTGCCAGTTCGATTCATGGTTGGGGCACATACCTGGGTTGCAGGTTCAATCCCCAGTCAGGGTGCATTTGGAAGGCAGCCAATCAATGTTTCTCTCTCACATTGATGTTTCTCTCTCTCTCCCCTCTCTCTCTCTCCTCCCTCCATCTCTCTTCTCCTGCACCCCTCTTTCTCTCTCTAAGCATGTCCTCAGGGGAGGATTAAGAAAAGAAGAAAGAAAAAAAGAAACAAAACCAGATAACATTTCATAGAGAGCTGGAGGACAGGAGGATGGAACCTCAGGGTGGCCAGGGAGGGCCCCAAGAAGTGACATTTGAGCTGAGATTTGTGATGAGAAGCCATTGGGTGCTTAAAGAGATGGAGGAAGAGAGTTTCTAAAGGAAAGAGAGTGCAAAGGCCCTGGGGTGGAAAGAGCTTTTCATTGCTGAGGATCAAAGGTCTATGAGACCCCCCCCCCACACCCGCCCCCGAAAGAGGGGGCTGGAGAAGGGCATTCTACAAGGTCAGAGGCGGCAGGGGCCCAGGACACAGGGCTCCAAAGACGGGTGAGGAGCGTGGACTTCGCTCTTGGCCCTGTGGGAGCTGCAGCAGGCCTGCAGTGCTGAGGGGGCAGTTTGAGGAGAGAGTGTCACCAACAGCATGGAGAGGCCGGAGAAAGCACCAGGAACAGCCCGCGGCTCTGAAAGCTGAGGGAAGTGTCATTTGGGAACACACCAGGCAGCGACCGCAGGCCACGGATGATCTCGCGCCGACGATCCTGCAGTGAAACGCGGTCTTCTGACATCATCAGGCCAAACATCACCAGGGAGATGAACTGGCTGGTGTAAGCCTGCGGGCAAAGGGCAGCGCTGACCGAGGGGCGGATGTGCGGGTGGCAACCACGCGAGCGGGCAGATCGCTGGCCCCTCTCCGCCTCCGTCCACCCGCCAGCCGGCAGGACCCTCCCTCGGGGCGCTCGCGGCTTTACCTTGGTGCTGGCCACACCGACCTCGGGGCCCGCGTTGATGTGGACGCCGCAGTCGGTCTCTCGAGAGATGGAGCTGCCCACAGTGTTGGTGACGCCCACGGTCAGGGCCCCGCGGTCCTTGCAGTAACGCAGCGCCAGGAGGGTGTCTGCGGTCTCGCCTGCCACACACAGACCCTCCTTCAGCTGCGTGTTCAGGGGCGCATGGCTCTGCCCCCACCTGTGTGCTCCCCGCTCCTCCACAAAACTCAATGCCCAGACACAGCCCACTTGCACCCAGAAAGGGGAATGCATTGCTGGTAGGTTGTTAGATTCAAGGTCCCACTGCTATTTATGCAGCGAGCACTTTCTCACCCACTACCCCACCGCCTCTCCTGGCAGTCCTGCGAGGCCATCGTCCTCACTTTCCCCTTGAGGACGAGGGACTCGGCCGAGGAAATCTACGCCTGCTTGCTGGAGGCCACGCGTCAGCACCAACCTGGGTGGGCCTGGGCCCCAGAGCCCTTTCTTTAGCTCTAAGCTGTCTTGTTCAGAATGTGCCCGGATTTAACATTTAAAAAGCAAGAATGCCCCCGAATGGCATGTCTCAAATAAACCTTGTTATAAAGAGAAGCACTTCTTGCAGCTTTGCAGTGCCGACAAAAATTATTTTTACAACAAAACTACGTAAATAGGTCCACACATAAGCCAGCACCAACTCCCTAAGCTTGCAAATCCTGAAGAACTCAAACTAAATTCAGCGCAGTCCAGGCCATACAACCAAACCCATTCGACGTCCACTCAACCACTGCTCTCGGCTGTGCCCTTCCCCGTGGCTCTTCCCCAGTGCAGGCTGGCACCGCAGTGTGGTCTGCCCCGTTCTCCTTTTCCCCTCCAACTTGCACCCAGCACTCTGAGTGTCAGCTAGCCCTTCCTCAGTGCCAACGGGGCTCGGGGCTTGGAGGGGAGAGCAGGATGCCTTCATCTTCATCAGCCCTGCTGCCCAGTGTCTGGAACAGCATTTTTTAACGTAATGGAAAGGACTAAACAAAATGAAACTTTAAAACCCTTCGGTGAAGATACTCAGGAGCTGTCCCTACATTGTTTTCACATTAAATCCACCTCTGTTCCTTGGTGAGTGGCTCCCACCGACTCATGAGACATTTTCAGAATTTAATGGGACCATAAGCCAGCAGCGTTGGCAGCTGAAGTCACATGGCAGCCCCTGGGTGCATGGTGCTCGGCTGGAGGTGGGCGTGTCTGTGTGTGTGTCACTGAAATAGAAGCAGGACTAAGATTCCAAAATGGAAGCCCTGATATCTACAGGAACTTTCAATACTGCTTCCATTTTGTGGTTAGTTTTTTCCCCCCTTTTATCCAAAAGAGATACATTCTGAAGTTCTTATGGAGAAAATAGCACAACGTCTGAGACTGACTTCCAAAGAACCTGTGGGTACAGATGCCCCCAGGCCTGCTGAGCAGATCATTGCTATGGCTAGGCAATTCCTCATGGCAATCTCTGCTTTGATGAAGGCTTGGGAATTTTTAAACCCTCCTGGAGCTCACAGGCACTCCCAGCATATGGCCATGGTCACCTCTCCAACCCTTTGCCCAGCCCGACGGTAGCAAATATCCCAGCTTAGTGTTGCGATGGCACCCGGTGGGATTTGCTGGGCTAGCTCTACCCTGGAGCAGCGTCTCTGCATGCCTCTCCTGCTGGCGGTGTGGGCACTGCCCAGCAACCACACAGCCTTTGAATCAGCTGAATTTTGAAGAACTTTCTCGTTACACGTTTATGGCACCCTGATGAGTGGTCCCATAAGCCTTGGCCTTGCAATACCTGGAGGAGGAGGAAGCCCTGGCTGCATGGCCCTCCTCCTAAATGGGATGGTCACCAAAGGTGCTGAGGGTGCAATGAGCAGATGCATGAGAGCAGCCTGTGGCTGGAGCATGAGAACTTCGGGGGGTGGAGGAGGGAGGGAGGAGGTGCGTGGTGGGTTATGAGGGGACAGAGCACGGTGAGCTGACACAGCCTGGATCCCTTACCCGACTGGCTTATGAAGAAGCAAACGTCATCCCTGAACACGGGCGTGTTCCTGTCCAGAAAATCGCTAGCAAGTTCCACCATCACGGGGAGTTCGGTAAGTTCCTCCAAGACTTGTCGCGTCTGAAGCCAACAAGAACGGGGACTCAAGTCAGTCCCAGCACTACAGCTGGGACAGCAGCGGCTGGGATTCTGGAGACAACTGTTGGGGAGGGACCTTGAGGCACCCAGGGCAGAACCACAGGAGAAAGGACGGTGCCTGCTCTCGCACTGGCTCACAGGCGCCAGGTCTGGACGGCCAGACGCATGGCAGCATGCAGGGTGCCTCTTGTCCGGGGCCGCCACTCCCTCCCTGGCACTCAAGGCCCACGCACTGCACTCACAGCCACAGCGGCATGGTAGCTGGTTCCACAGCCAATCACGATGAGCCGTCGGCACCGTCGGATCTCCTTCAAGTGGGCCTTCAGGCCGCCCAGGAGCACTGTGGGGCACACGCGGGGTGTCAGCCTGCGCCACACAGGCACTGCGCAGGGCCGGGGGCAAGGCCCGGAGGGTGGGGGGCGATTACCTGTGCTGGTCTCAAAGTTCACCCGCCCTCTCATGGTGTTGAAAACCGACTCCGGCTGCTCGAAGATCTCCTTCTGCATGAACGCGCTGAAGTTACCTGCCGAGGAACAGCAACAACACAGGTCCCCTTCGTTTCGTTTTATTCGCAGGCTTACCTTCATCAAGACAAACTGTTACGCTGTGTCATGCTGACCAGTGCGTCGGCACGACACAGGCAGAGACCCCTGCAGGTTGGTCACCAGGTGGTGTTCGCCTGATGCTCATGGTGACAAGGGAGAGGGAAGCAGGAATCCTACCTCAGTTTACACACCTGGCCCTTTCACAAGGGAGGGAGGGATGTGAGTAACAAATCTGGGCTGGTCTTATGGGGTCACACTCCTCTTTGCAAGGCCAGAAGGCAATAAAAGCTCGCCTACTTAGGGAAGTACAAATTAAGCCAGGCCCAGAGCAATAGACCACTTCCTTTTAAACAAACAGCCTCCTAGTTCTGTATTAAAGAAAAACCTTTCCAGTCACCCATGCGTTTTCAGGGCTCTGACTGAATGGGGTTGGACGAGGTCAAAGTGACCGTATGGCTGCCATATGTCAGGGCCCAGACAGGTGCTGTGTTGATGATCGGAGGTGTCTGGACAGGGTGGGGATGCTCTCGGGGACGCACAGACATGCCACTGCAGTGTCCCTGCCTGCTCCCCTCAGCAGAGGACTCGTACAAAAGGTGCCACGAAGCACATGAGACAGGCGAGGCGCGTGGGCCACTGCAGACACGGGGTCAGGGGGCTCTCAGAGGGGCCGACATTTCCGGGGACATGATCAACAGTAAACGCAATCACCTCCCCGCAGTGGGCAAGCCCAGGGCCTGACTAACAGGGTGGCTGAGGCTGGGCAGGGCGTAGTGGGAAGGCTAGAGTGAGGTGGGCCAGGCTGTGTGTGTGTGAGGGGTGCCTTCTACTTTCAGAACAGTAGGAAGCATTTGGAAGGCGTTAAGAGAGGACAAAGGTTCCGATGTTCTTAAAAGTTTACCCAGGTTGCCCTGTGGAGAAGAGGGTGCAGGGAGACAGATGTGGGTGCGGGGAGACAGGTGTGGGTGCGGGGAGACAGAGAGGCTCTCCTTAAAAGGGGAAAGGGACCCCAGCTGGTTTGGCTCAGTGGATAGAGCATCGGCCTGCGGACTGAAGGGTCCCAGGTTCGATTCCAGTCAAGGGCATGTACCTTGGTTGCAGGCACATCCTCAGTAGGAGGTGTGCAGGAGGCAGCTGATCGATGTTTCTCTCATCGATGTTTCTAACTCTCTATCCCTCTCCCTTCCTCTCTGTAAAAAGAAAATCAATAAAATGTATTTTTTAAAAAAGAAGAAAGGGGCCCATAATTTCCTGTTACCCAGGGCTTCTGCCCAGAGAAGAAATGGTGCCTGGGGCACAGACATGTGTCCCAGAGGCAGTGGAGGGAGGCAGGGGATGGATGGTCAGACAGAGCAGGGGGACCTGGCACTGGATATACTCAGAGGCTCCCTTGCAGGAGGCAGGCAGGCTCCCCACACCCCGAGATCACCTGAGCCCTTCATGGAGCGCCCACTGGGCAAGGCAGAGAGGCTCAGGAGTGTCCCCAGGGGGCACCTGCCCCAAGGCTGCTGCCCCGACTCTCAGAGGACACCTGCCTTTCATGATCTGCTGCAACTCCATCTGCAAGGTCTGGATGGCTCGAGATGGGTCATCACTGGCCGAACGCTTGACCCGGTGAATGGAGAGTTTCCCGTGGGCCGCTGCGGCGATGTCATCGTCCTCGAGGAAGATGACCCGGTTGGTGTGTTCGATGATAGCGCTGGGGCAAGGCAAGCACGGGCGTCACAGGGGGGACTGTGCTCGACGCCTGCGAGACAGCCCTCACGCCCGGCCTCCCCAGCTGAGTCCGCATCAGGGCGCTGAATGGCGCGTTAGGAGGGAAGGGGCACACACTTGGCTTATGGCCCGAGGAAGGCCGCCTCGGCCTGAAATCTGACAACCCCCTGCCCCTGCTGCCTGGGAGAAGACAGCTCACATGGGGGGTCGGGGGGTGGATAAGAAATGGCGATGCAGCCTGTCAGTCTTGATTACACAGACCCAGGAAGGGAGGAGACAAGGCTCGGCTACCTGGCATCAGAAGCGAAGAAGAATTCCACGGCTTTGTTGCCCACGGCCTGCAGGCAGGTCGAGCTGTCCAGCCTCTGCACCCTCGGCTTACGGATGTTGCTCACGTTCTCGATGTTGCCTAGGAAATGCAGAGGATCGCACGTCCCATTAAACTTGCTTGTTTGAATAACGTGCAGCACAGAGCCCATCTCCATCTGAGTACGTGTGGGAGAAACGTACCATTTTTAGCTTTGGCTGCGTCAGCCACATGGTGTGAAAGATCCCCAAATAGCAAGAGCATTTAAACGGCCACCAAGAGAACACGCCAATGCCCGCGGGAACCCGGGCAGGCTGCCTGCATGTGCCAGAGCAGCACGCCATCCCCTGGGCTTGGGGATAACGGTGTAAAGTATCCACAGTAAAAAAGCTTTTGGAAAAACGGAGCTGAGGCTCAGTTGCCTGAGAACCTTCTGGATCTGGTGCCACGAGTGGGCCACCCAGGCATGCCGAGGGCACCACGCCTCCAGGGGCAGGGCTGCAGGCTGCGGCAGCACTGTCGGTCCTCCTGAAGGGACTTACATGTCATGTACAGGACGGGGACCTGTTCTGTGGAGAGCTTGTATTCGCTCCGCACTCCGATGAGCAGGGGGCTGCCTCTCCTGCAGGGATGAGAGGGGGTCGGGTTAGCCATCACCTTGACACCTGCGATGGGGCTGGATGTCCTCTGAGCATAGAGGACAGTCCCCCCCGTCTCGCCTGCCCCCTGTGGCAGAGTCCTGTTGAGGTCCCACACGACGGACGCTGGGCCACAGGAAGATGCTGATCCAGGGCTCGGGGCAGAGCCCAGCAGGCCACCGTGGGCACCCTAGCTTGCTTCTGTGGAGCCACCCACCTGCCCAGTGAGACCCCACACGGTGCTGGGGTCCGAAACCGCGTCCCTGTTAGGCCCTGGCAGCAGCAGGTTCGCCAGGGTCTCCACCTGCCTCTGCTCCCCGCCCATCTCTAAGGAGGGAGCCAGGATCTGCACGAAGACTCTCTGTGCCCCCTTTAATCGGCTGAGGTGTCCTCCAGCCTCGGGGAGCATCCAGCTGACGGGCTTTGGGTCCGCTCAACCTTGTGGGCTACTTACAGCGCTTTCCAGGGCAGTTTTGTTTCTGCCTAAGGAACACCTCGGTGAAGATTGGAATCTCCAACCTGCACAACCTGCAGACTCCTCACAAATGGGATGGGGATGGGCAGCTGCGCTGAGTGAGGGCCCCCAACTCAAGTCCCCTGTACCCCCACCCCAGCTCAGCCACTAGCACCAGAAGGTAGTCCAGCAAAGCGCTTTATGGCATCCCTTTCTGGCTCACAACTTCTGCAGATAATGTGCTCATAAAGCACTGCTCCATGAGTTGAATGGCATCCTGCCTCCAAAACCTAATTGTTTGCTCATTCTTATAAACGACAGCATGCAAATCAGTGGGTGTGCTGTGCGACACGCAGTTCACTTCTGCAGCTCAGGAACTCCAGGCCTTTCCTCCTCTGCATGTTAGCTGGTTAATAAGAAGGAAACCCTGGGAATGTGTTCATCAGGCAGTTAGAGAGTGCTGTCTTCAACACATTAGTTAGAAGACAAGGGGGTCATATTTCCCATCAACCAGTTTCTTGCTAACTTAGACCAATGTACTCATGAATGACATAAGTCAGCCTGAGTCCACCCCACATATACCCACTTGGCCTGCTAACCTGACTCAATACAGACCGTAAATATTCCTTCATTAGTAATAGATCTTATTTTCCAGTACTGTTGCCTATTTGGACCTCTCTCTGATTTCTCCAGGCAGGGGGGCAAAGTCTGTATCTTTGCAGAAGGTGCTGAGAGTGCCTTGAATATTTTGGACAATCTTTTATCCTATATAATAAAAGCCTAATATGCAAACCGACTGAACGGCGGAACCACAGGTGGAATGACCGGTCGCTATGATGCTCACTGACCACCAGGCGGCAGACACTCAACACAGGAGCTGCCCCCAGGCCAGCCAAGGTGGTTGCCAGTAGAGACCCCTTGATCGCCCCGCTGATGGGCCCTGATCGCCGGCCAGGCCTAGGTTCCCTACCGGTGTGTGAATTTCATGCACTGGGCCTCTAGTTATACATAAAGCATATCAGAGACACAGTTCTGGGTCCAGTGGGAGATTAACTTACATATTCTTTATAATAATACGGTTAGAAAGTACCAGAGTTATCTATGTTTCTTGGCAAATGTCTCCCCAAAATGTTTTTTATGGATTGTGCTCTATAGCTTCCCCAGTCTTTGTGCCATATAATGCTCCCAACACATCCCAAAGATTGTCCTGAAGGTTATAGAGACAAATTTAGAAAAATAAAACTCTATTGCTTCTTCACACTGTCTTCTACATTCATTTAAAATAGTAATGTTATGATAATAGATTTTAAAAGGGGTTTCTAAATTTGATAAGGACCAACTGGTATTATATAATTCTACTAGGGGCCCGGTGCACAAAAATTTGTGCACTAGGGGAGTGGGGGTGCCTCACCCCGGCCTGTGCCCTCTTGCAGTCTGGGACACCTTGGGGGGGATGTCCACCTGCTGGCATGCCTGGCCAGCCTGGGTGAGGGGCTGAGGGCCATTTTCAGGCTGCCCACAGCCCCTTCAGGGTTCATGCACTGGGGGCTGGGAGGGCTGGTGAGTGCAGGCCTGGACGTTTCCCACTGGAGGGCCCACGATTGCACATGCCTGGTGGGTCCCCACCGCTGAGGGGACACATCTGGTGCAGAGCTGGGTGGCGAGCCCGGGGCGGACGCTGGTGCAGGATCCCTTGGTGGGGCCCTGCTGCTGAGTGAACACACCTGGGGTGGAGCCGGGCAGTGGACTGGCTTCAGATTCTCCACACTGTGCAGCAGACGCTCCTGCACGCCCTGTGGAGGCCCCTGGGGGGCGGATGAAGGTAGTGGACCCTGGACGGGCGCTCCCGCACGCCCCCGAGGAGGCCCCCGGGGGGTGGAGCCAGGCTGCGGACCCAGGACAGGCGCTCCTAGATGCCCCGAGGAGGCCCCAGGCTGGACCCCCGCCCCCCCATTGAGCTGACACACCTGGCACAGCTATGCTGGCCGCGGAGGCTGCCAGTGCAGAGCCACCCTGCCAGCCTGCATCTTGGCTGGGTTAATAGCCACTCTGATTGGCTGGGAGGTATGGCTTGGCTGGTGGGTGTGGCTGTGAGCAGAGGCTCAGCCAGCCTAGGCAGGCAGTTGCAACAGAAGCCTCTGGTTTGCTCTAGCTCTGTGGCTACTGGCCTCCATCTTGGCTGGGTTAATTTGCATATAGCCACTCTGGTTGGCTGGGAGACGTGGCCTGGCTGGTAGGCGTGGCTTAGGTGTCTTGGGTAATGGTCAATTTGCATATTACTCTTTTATTATATTAGATAATTTGAAGGAATAAAATTCCACAGAATAAATTAATTCCTGTCTTAGAAAAAATAAAATCATAACCCATTTCCTGCCTAGACAGTTTGAGTCTGCAAGGGAGGGCCCCACCCTCTCTGGCCCAGTTTCCCAGGGCCCGAGGGCATTTTCTTATGGCTCCTCAGTGCCTTCAGAAGGAAGCCTACAGCCCTCAGGGCATCTGCATGTGCTCCCAATCCCCATCAGCCGAGTGTCCCCATGACCTTGCTCACTGCTGTCCCCATGTGTGGCATACAGCAGGCATCAATAAGCACACACTGAACCTGGAAGAGCCTCGACTCCCACCAGTACTCCCTTCCCACATCCTGGTCTAACGGGAGCCCCAGCAGTGCCATGCTTGCTCTGGGCTTCTTGCCTTTACTCACTCTGGTCCCTCTGCCTGCCTCTTGCGGGCAGACACCTGCTCTCCCCAAGACCTCTAGTGTATGGCCTCGTACTCCAAGCCCCCATCACAAAGTATCACCGTCTCTGCCCATCTCTGTCCTCCTGCACTAATGTCCTGTCCTTAAGGGCAGGACCAGCTCTGATGTCACCAGGTCCCCAGGGCCCAGCACACAGTAAATGCTCAGCAAATATTAGTTGGAGGGATAGATGAATGGACAGATGGATAGATGGATGGACGGATGGATGGACAGACATATGGATAAATGGATGGGTGAGATGGATGGACGAATGATGGACAAATGGACGGATAGTGAATAAACAGAAGGATAGACAGTTGGATGGATGGATGGATGGATGGATGGATGGATGGATGGACAGATAGACGTATGGATAAATGGATGGGTGGGTGAACAGATAGATGTATAGATAAACAGTGGAATGGACAAATGAATGGATGGACAGATAAACAAAAGGATGGATGGATGGATGGATGGACGGATAGACAGACAATCAACCTTCTGAATATAAAACAACAGGTGGCATTCATACACCTGCTCGTGTACATCCACAGTGCTGGGACCCTAACAGAGGGGCACACAGGCTGAAGCTGGGCCTCTCGGCTGATTCCTGGGACACATCTGCCATGAAGGTGATGAAGTTGGGCCTGCAAGTCCTCTTCTTTACTGGATTCAAACCACATTCATTTTTGTTCCTAGTTTCATATTCATAAATTTGCATGCATTTTCTAAAGGGAGTCTCTGAAACTGTATAGGCATTAAGCCCCTTGAAAGCTAGATGTGCCTTTATACCATTTTATTTTAAAATTGAATTTGTTGTCAACTTCTAAAAGCATGGAGATTCCAAACAAAAATCCAACTCTGTTTTTTCTGTTAAAATGACAGAAGCTATGGCGCAAGAGCTGGCGGGGTGCATTCTCTGGCTAAGCCACCGCTGTCCTTCAGACAGAGCAAGCACCTTCCCGTGTCCAGAGGCGTAGGCCCTCGTGCCTTAAGCTGAGTGGCTATATTTTAGTTATTTGCTACTGGAAACAGTCATGTGTGTGCCTTACCTTGTGGCAACGGCTTCTCCTGGGTAGTGGATGCTCTTGAAAACCAACGCGAATGCTCCTTCCTGAAAGTGCAGGGAAGAGCAGTGAGGAACAACTCGCTCTGCTAAGCCAGCCTGCGGCAGCCTGGTCCCCCAGCGGGTCTCCCTGGGCCCCTCTTCCCTGTGAGCTGTCCTGGGGACATGCCGGCGGTGCCCACTCAGGGGCCCCGACGCAGAGTAGCAGGGTGACAACAGGAGGAAAGTGACACTAATTACAAAGACCAGACCAACAGCAACCACACCTGCCGAGGCCCTGAAGGAACAACCTCCTCAGGGAGCACCTGTGAGGGTTAAAGGGGCTAATGCTCCATGGCCTGTGCTTAGCCCACTCGCAACACCCTGCAGCTGGGCCGTGCTGCAGCCTCCTTCGTGCCACATTTGCCTTATGGTGAATGAAAATAAGACTTTGAATGGCTTCTGTGAACCAACGCCAGGAAGGATGCTGGGCCATTTCTCCCCTGGGATAACTCTAAGTCGACATCAATGAGATGCATCTAGGATATGTAACTAATGGCACAAGCATCTCAAATGAAAAGCTGACAACGTGGACCCCACCACCAAGGTCCTGTGTGTGACCTACGACGGGAAGTAGCCACGGTTCCTGGGCCAATCACAGCTTCAGAGGCGTTAAAACAAGGCAAGGCACTTCCGTTTGGTGTTTACCACCCAAACCTCAGGACTTTTCCAAAAATTACAGGGAACTGATATCGTAACGCCAGATGCTGTAGGTGAGCCAGCTTGGATCCTCAGGTACCTTGCATACATTTGCCTAACACTTGTGAAAGAAGAAGGGCTGCTTTACACAGGGGTGACTCACCAACTGCTGAATGACTCTCTCGACCAGCGTTGAAAACGTGATGTCCTCAATCTCTCTGTTGTCGAACACGTATTTGATCAGCTTGGCGATAGTCTCCGTGTCTGTCTCTGACTCAAACTCGTAGCCTTTGCTTTCCTGGAATATTTGGTTGGACACAGAGTGTCAGATAATGGTCATTGCGAAATGCTGGCTGGGCCCGCTCCCTCTCCTCCCTTATGACTTGCCCGAGGAGTGACTTAAGGAACTGTCAGAGTGACAAAGAAAATGTGAAAGGGATGAGAAATGTCTGCCAGAATCACACAGCATAACACGGCTGAGTCACTCCGTACTCCCCGAGACCGCCCCACCTCCGAAGCCGGGCCCTGCCACGAACCTGAGCGTTGCAAAATAACGGCCATCAGAGTGACAAACGAGGTGAGTCAGACCCACCCACCTCCCAGCCAGCACCACCACCTTTTCGTCCTTCAGACACTGGTCATCTGCCTTAACCCCCCCACATTCCCTTTGGTGTATGAGTCGACAATTCAGTGCAGACACTTTAATAAAAGGAAATTCGTGTTCTTTTGATTCTGCGACTCTGCAGCGGCCCCTGTGCATCTACTCAAGCGAGGAGCCGGCGGAGCTGGGGCTGAGGTTTGTGTCCAATGTGGTGACGTGGCCAAGAGTGGCTCTCGCTCCGCTTCTGCTTTTGTTTCCGGAGGGAAATGAGCTGGTTGGAAAGTTTCTGGGGGAGGACCAATAGCACTTGACTTAGATGTTACCCAGGGGAAGTATCTTACCAGAAATTTCCTCAGGTCTTTGTAATTTGTGATGATCCCGTTGTGGATGACGACGAATTCTGGAAGAAAAGTTTCAAGACAGAAATGCTATGAAGACTTGAGGATCAAGTCCGATGTGAAGGGAAACACAATTCGGCAGCTTGAAACGACAAACCTTCCTCCTCTAGGGCGTCTGCTACACAAATGTCATTTACCGTCACAGAACCGATGTCCTCGGCTGTGACTACAATTTCAACCTGAGGAAACAGACATCCACTGATCTCACCAGGGACAGAGCTCTCCTCGCAGTCTGCAGGGTCACCAGTTAAGTGTTGCTATTTATGGTGATGGGTTTCCTTAACCCTTCATTACTCAGAAACAATTCTAGGAATTCCCAACTGGCTCAGAGAAGTCCCGCGATAGCGTCCACACATGGGCGCCTTCCTGTTTGACTACACTGAACTGTAACAAGATCTGAGCTGCACATTTCTGAGGGTTCACTTAGAAGTCCTGGCTTTCTTCTAGGAAAAATCCCCAGAGGTTCTGGCATCCCTGGGCTCCCCTGCACTCCTGTGTGGCCACGAGCGCGTCGCTTTTGCAAGGTCTGCCTGCAGTTCCCACCCCCACCCCCACCCCCGGGCTCCCTGTGCAGGTGAAACGGGGGCGGAGCGGGTGGGGTGGGGGCAGTCCCTGTGTTGCCACTGCACATCTCAATAAGGAGCTGAGAAAGGTCAAGGCCAATTGGAAAGTTTTTCTGGGCAAATAACCCTCTTCTCCCTTCAGCCTAGATCATAAAAAGACTATTATCCTTGAGGTTCAGTAATGCAGAGGACACATCTATATTCTGGGCATTTGTCAGAAATATTGACTATTATCCAGTGAACATCTGGATCTCCAACTCAAGTGTGTTTTTTTTTCAGTACAGGACAGATTTTTTCCCGTTACATCTTTTAAAAACCTTTTCCATTTTTACCATAATTTCTTCTCTATATTTTTTTACAACACAGTGTATACTTTTGTGTGGTCACGTAAAAAAAATGAGATGGCTTGAATTAAAAAAGCCATGTTCAGCCCGACCAGTGTGGCTCACTGGCTGAGCATCAAGCAGGAAATCACAATTTGATTCCGGGTTGGGGCACATGCCTGGGTTGTGAGCTTGGTCTCCAGCAGGAGGCATGCAAGAGGGAGCCGATGGATGATTCTCATCACTGATGTTTCTCTCTCCTCTCCCTCCCTCCCTCCCTCCCTGCCTCTCTCTGAAATCAATAAAACGTATTTTTAAAAAGCCACTTCAGCAGGTGTGCTAGCCCAGCGCACCTGGGTTACAGCCTTGGACCGCTTACTGCCCTACTGTCCGGGTCCTTCTTGGGGACACCAGATGGACTGTTAGTCCTTCTCCTGAAACAGCTGCCTCCATAGCCATCCCCTTCTCCAACTGCTTCCATGTCTCCTGTGACACTGTTTCTTACACTATTTTCTTAACTTTCCTTTCACCTCGTTCTGCTGTCTTCTCAGCATTAATTTGCTTCCTAGAATCTGTGTTTTCTTGGTGAAAACTCCTTTGTGTGATTTTCTCCTGCAATGTCAGCCTTCCTTCCTTAAAAGTATGCTCTCCAGCTCTCTCGGCTGAGTTGCTAAAGAAATGTTACGAATCTTCTCTTATTTCCTCTGCTGTTTGGCTTTTAATTACTCATCCTGAGTCAGGGCAGGCATTGTCAGTGGGTGTGGGGGCGTCTCCTGGGAGCCTCCCTGCTCTGGGGACAGAATCATCATCTGCACTGAAGGAGGAGCTCACCTATCACCTGGGCAGGCAGGGGACTGTGGCTGGTCTATCTCCGGGCACATGGGCCTGGGGCAATGTTTCCTCAGCCAACACTGCTGCTCCCGCCACCACCCGTGCCTGGCTTGGGGTTTGGCTGGATGCACGTTCTAGGTCCACAGTACTATGGGGTCTGCTGTCTCCCACCCGTGCAGGGTGCCGGCCACAGTAGTGGGATGCCCTGTGGTGCAAGGCATGGACCAGATCTAGGGACAAGTCCTCAACTCTGACCGTGTGGGCGCATGTGCAGCCTGGCCCCTGTGCTGCTGCCGCTGCTGTTTCCCACAGGAAACCTTCTTTTCCAAATCGGGCGGGGGTGGGGGGGCTGCCTCGGGAAACTGCAGTGTCCGCAGGGCAAAGGACAGGGTGCAGGGAGGTGCCGCTCTCTCCTGCAGCCCGACTTGCAGGAGGATGAACTGTGGTGAGGCTGAATGCTTAGCTTAGCACCTGCTACTAAGCTCCCCGAGCCCCTCGGAGGTGTCTGGTCCTCACTGTGATGAGGGGCTTGTCAAGGACCTGCCCTGTGCCTGAAGCCTCGGAGCCGTGTTCTGGCTGACTCCAAAGATCGTCCTCTCTGCTGGACACCCTCGCCCATCATGCCCAGGGCTCCTGACCTGACCAGGCTCCACCCCGAGTGGGGACGCACGTGGGGGCCCAGATGATGTCTCAGGCCCTTGTTCGGAGCCCTGGGAGGGATCAAGGGCCATGCCTCTCCCCGTCTCACATGCCTCCTGTGTCCTATTGCAGGGGACCAACGACCCTGGGGCTGACCACAGAGCCCCCACTGGGAGCCCCAGACCTACCAGTCCGCCCCCATTAAAGAGGGTGGGTGATGATTCGGGGGAACCGTCCTGGGGGTCCATACGAGTGATGAGGCCCCACGAGCTGGGGCGGGCAGATGGGGGCATTTGGGAGACCTGGGGAGCCTGCAGCTCACCAAACAGGGCCTGGTGCCTGTGGGACCGCCATGGGCAGTGGCTGTGCCCCAGCTGCCTGACCCTGGCCTGCTGTCTGTCAGTCCACTTCATCCAGGGATGCCAGATCCCGGACTTTCCCAACCATCATTCTCATTGATTACAAAAGCAAAGGAGCTGAATAGAGGGCTCTGCAGCTGGGAGGAGCTCTTGGGTTGCCAGCTGCTGAGGCCTCCCTGCAGGGGCACCTCAGACAGCGAACCAAGGCCGGCCCTGCTCCAGGGGGCCCTGCCCCTGCCCAGGACCACTCTCCTCAGGGGCAGGGTGGGCTTGAGGATGAGGAAGGGATGCTCTCTTTCCGTCTAGTGCCCAGCCTCCAGAGCACTTCAGCCCTTCACCCCTCATGCTGCCCAGTCCCCTCAGGCTGGGCTCCAAAGAGCCGGTCATCCACGCAGGAAGTGCCTCGTGTGCCTGCGGACGCCTGCGGGCTCAGCCCTGCCCTGGAGCAGGCGGATTTGCCTCCTCTCTGGAGCCGGCGCCACCCGCTTGGATCCTCAGGGGAGACAGGCTGGCGGAGAAACCCCCGGTGGTGGGTGCGGATCAGCGTGTCACCGTCAGGGCCAGGCAGAACCCTGAGACGGGGAGCAAGGCCTCGGCACCCACCGTTGTCTTTGTCTGATCGCTGCGGGTGGCTGTTGACAGCACTCGGAGCCCCGTGGGTGGCCCAGCGCGTGTGCGCGATGCCAAAGTGGGTTTCAAACTCCACCTCTAGGTCCATGCTGTCTTGCTCTAGAGGAAAGGAAAGTCCAGTTGCCACACTGACAAAGCAAGCATTGACACAGCACTGCCGTGCGAGGCGGCGTCTGCACATCCCGCCCCCTCCCGCCCGGGGCTCTGCCAGGCCCCTGCTGCCGGTTACTTAGTGCTTATCAGCCCTAACCCACTGAACTTCCACTTTAACAGGAAGATTCTGTGTCACTACCACAAGTGGAAAAGCAACGTCGCGTGACAGAAAATTTAAAATGAATACGTAAGTACCAGCGATTTAAAGATTCATTTCTTCACGTCCCATGCACAGAAAAGGCAGCATTTTTTGTTTCAAATACCGTTGGAATAAAAGGTTTCCACTCCCTGGCCGGACTGGCATGTTTTCCACTTACTGTAAAGTTCTTCGTCGAGGGCCTTGACTTTTCCCCTCTTCTTGACCAGTCGGATGTGCCTTGCTTTGTCTTGGTTATTATTCCCATCGATTGCCACACCTGCAGGTGGACACGGTTTTGTGCGCTGAATTTAAGGCTTTGTCTCGCACACTGTGTTACAGGGCACTGTGGGGGGGATGGGGGGCCTCATGATTTATTAGTTCTCACTCCCCTGGCGCGTCGCCTGATTGACTTGGCAAGAGGAGGCTGTGCCTGTCAGCCTGCAGCGAGTGAGGGTGAGTGCCTGGACCCACACGGCGGGCACGCGAGGCACTTCCTGCGTGGATGGGCGTTCACCTCGCCGTGCCCTGTGCATCCTGCTGCTTTAAATGGTACCTCTACTCAGCGCCCCCTCCATCTCCCCGCGAAGTGCCCTCTGCCCAGCACGGATAGGGATGTAAACGGACCTGGCTCTCCCTTCTCCTACGGTGGCTTAGGTAAGCATGGGAACAGAGGAGGCGTCAGCCGGCCAGGCCGGGGGAGGAGTAGCTCTGGGAGCCCACCTAGCGGAGGACTGTCAGCACTTTGACCGTTAGGAGGAAGCGAGGATAATGGGAAATGCTGACGTAAGTGAAAAAGATATAATAGTACAAAGTCCTGTCATCCCTAATAGGTGGCACCATGAATGTCTACGCACGCCCCCCTCCCCCCAGGCCCCCAACGTGACTGCAGGAGGGACACAGAGATACCAAGGGGGCCCTCTGGATGCGGATTGCTTTTACCCTTGTTTCCTCTTTCGACTTCTCTAGTTTTGAAATGTAACAAACAGCATCACGGTTCTGCGACCGAAGCCTGCAGCGCCCACCTGCCAAGCCCGCAGCGCCTACCTGCCGAGTCGTAGCCTCTGTACTCCAGCCGCTGCAGGCCCTTGACGAGGGTTTCAAAAATCTCCTTCCGGGTGCGGGGGACTCTGTAGTTCATGTAGGCAAAGATTCCTGGGAGAGAGGGGGCACCGCACATTACCAACACGCAGTTCGTAACTGCTGGTTAGGCTCAGTGGATAGCGCATTAGCCTGCGGCCTGAAGGGTCCCGAGTTCGATTCCGTTCCAGGGCGCCTGCCCGGGTTGTAGGCTGGATGCCCCGTGTGGGGCGTGCAGGAGGCAGCCAATCAATGATTCTCTCTCATCATGGATGTTTCTCTCTCCCCCACTCCCTCTCTCTTCCTCTCTGAAATCAATAAAAATATATCTTTTAAAAAAGGACACGGTCTGGGCATGCGGACAGACCGCACCGCGGAGACATCCAGGCTGTGCAAAGGAAGAGCCATGCTGCCCCCCAGCTTCTGGCCAGAGTTGTAGGCATCCCTTCCTCTCTGACAAAGACGCAGGCGGCAGCAGAACACCCTCACACACCCTGGCCTCGGAGAAGCTTTCCAGGGACGTACTTGCAGGAGATGAGGCGTTCACTGCAGCAACGCCTGTAACAGCCAAGATCAGCAAACCACCCTACCAGCCACGGGCTTCTGAGAGCCCCCCCCCCCACCCTTTGCGTGGACTCCTTGACTGGCACAAAAGGCACCTGGGAGTCATACGGAGGCCACGGCAGCCCTGCAGCAGGTGAGAACGGGCTCTGTGGCCTCTGCCCACTTCCCACTCAGCTCTGCTGCCTGGATCGATAAGCACCATTTTACAAGAGCAAGAGTGAAACCATCTCTCGGCGCCAGGAGAATCCTTCTCTCTAAGGAAGGCCAAGAAGATTCTGTTTGGCTTTGTTTTCTGTATTCATATTGCAAGGTAATATTTTCCTAACTAGGGAGTAACAGTTGTCATGCTGGCTCTTTCCAAACCCTCCACTCCCCTGCTTGAGACGTCAGACTCTTGGTCGGTCTCCATCTTGCCCTGTGAGTGCCCCATCCACTCAGCCTTCCATCCTTGCATCCTCCCTGCCCTCCTCACAGCTCAGCTCCAACCCCCGCTCCCAGAGCAGGCTTGTCAGGGCCCCAGCTCTCCCACCCACAGGGCCACCACAGTGCTCTTACACCCTGGGCAAGTATGTCCCCTGTCAGGGACACAGGCTGCTACTCCTAGCTTTACCTTTATCGCTGTATCTCAGCAGGCAGTCCTTGTTCAGTAACTGTGGAACAGAGCAACCCTGAATCTGTACTGATCAGGGAAGCCATGGTACGGGCCCTGAAAATATTCAGGCACATCCGGAGCAACTCATCTTACTGAGAAGTCACCATGGATCAGGCGCTGGCCAAGCATTCCCACACAGATGCCAATCAAAGCTCACAGCAGCCTCAGTGGTCAGCCCTGCTGTCACCCAGAAGCCTGGGCGGCTGGGACTGGGCGAGTCAGGAGCAGAGACAAGGAGACCTGACTTCAGGACGTAAATGCTCCCAGCACTGGGCAGCGCTGCCTCGGAGATATGGGGAGTTAAAATGTTTATTTTCCCAATTTTAATTTCGGGAAAGAAGATGCCTACCAAGAGGGCTCCTGGTGGCTGACCGGAATCAAAGTAACAATAAACAAAACAGAGCCTAGCAGCCATTTCCAAACAGAGGCCTCGCGTGCAAGCTGCACTGCAGAGAGAAGCTTGCACTGAACCACCGCCTGGCTGCACTGTGATCCTGGAAGCGTATGTCACCCAACAGGACTGAAATTCCCCCCCACCCCCCCAAATCAGAGCTGTGCAGCTCCGTCTTCAACAACAACCAGAGCAGCTCCATCGGACCGTCAGGGCCGTGCTCTTTGAGCCAACCCAACAGCAAGGCTTTGGAGTCCTCATTTGCATGAGGATGAGCCAATCAGGGACCAGGACGGGGACCTTGGTCCACGTAAGTCAGTTCCCCGCTGGCTCCAAGGGCCCACTGTCCATTACCACTGGAGACTGCATTTCCCTGGCTGAAGCTTTCAGACTGGCGGGGAGCAGAGCAGGCAGAGCAGAGCTGTCTGGCCCGAGAGGGGCCTTGCTTGCCCCAGGATGCCATGCCCCAGGGCCACGTCACAGCCACGTTTCATTATAGAGCTGCACCACCATCGAGCTGCTGTGTCACAGTTGAGCTGTATGCACTGAGTCAGTGGTTCTCAACCTTCTGGCCCTTTAAAATCAGTGCCTCATGTGGTGACCCAACCATAAAATTATTTTCATTGCTGCTTCATAACTGTAATGTTGCTACTCTTATGAATCGTCATGTAAATACCTGATATGCATGATGGTCTTAGGCGACCCCTGTGAAAGGGTCGTTCGACTCCCAAAGGGCGACCCACAGGTTGAGAACCGCTGCACTGAATGAAGTTTCCTTCTCCCCTGCACCCCAAATTGAGGATTCCTGTTGGCATTGAATTGGTGACAACGACCACTGGTTGACAATTGTTTATTTTATTATTTTCCAACGTTTTCCTGGATGACAGGGAAGTCTGACCAAGATTAAAGACCTGTCGTATATCTGCACCCATATTACAGCGTCATTTACAACCGCCAAGACATAAGTGTCCACTGAGGAATGAGGGGGTAAAGAAAACGTGGTACACACATACAAAGGAGTATTATCCAGCCACAAACGGGGCGTCCTGCCAATGGTGACAACATGCGTGGGCCTAGAGAGTTACGCTAAATGAAACAAGTCAGACAGAGAAGACAAACACTATTATTTCACTTCTATGTGGAATCTACTAAGAACCAAGCTCCAGACACAGAGATCAGATTGGTGATTGCCAGAGGTGAGGTGGGAGATGGGGAAATTAGGTAAACGTGGTCAAAAGATACCAACTTCCAGTTATAAGGCAAGTAAGTTCTGGGGATGTAAGGTACAGCATGGTAACTGTAGTTAATACTTCATTATACATTTCCAAGTTGCTCAAAGAGTAGGTCTTAAAAGTTCTCATAATAAGGAAAAAATTGTACATATGTAAGGTCATGAATGTCAAGTAGTCTTATTATGTCATCATATCTAATCTAATAAAAGAGTAATATGCAAATTGGCCCTCACTCCATTACAACTAAGCCACGCCCACCAGCCAAGCCATGCCCACCAGCCAATCAGAGCGATGGTGTGCAAATTAACCCAGCCAAGATGGCGGCCGGCAGCCACAGAGCTAGAGCAAACAGAGGCTTCTGTTGCACCAGTGATGGAGGAAACTGCCTGCCTAGGCCGGCTGTGGCCTCTGCTCAAGGCAACCAAGTTTTAATTATAGAAGCCATGGAGCTGAAGCAAACAGGAGGCTTCATTGCCTGCCTAGACAGGCTGTGGCCTCTGCTCAAGGCAACAAAGTTTCAATTATAGAAGATATATAAACCCCAGAAACCTGCTTCCAGCCAGCCTCGCTGGGACCTTGGGTCAATGGGAGCTATGGCCAGCCTGCAAACAGCCCTTAGCCCTTCACCCAGGCTGGCCAGGCACCTCAGTAGAGACCCAAACCCTGAAGGGGCTGTGGCCAGCCTGAAAACGGCCCTCAGCCCCTCACCCAGGCTGGCCAGGCATCCCAGTAGGGACCCGAACCTTGAAGGAACTGTGGGCAGCCTGAAAATGGCCCTCAGCCCCTCACTCAGGCTGGTCACACCCCAATGGGGTGAGGATCCACACTAGGGGGTTTGGCCAGCCTGCAAACAGCCATCAGCCCCTCACCCAGGCTGGCCAGGCACACCACCAGGTGGACATCCCCCAAGGGGTCCCAGATTGTGAGAGGGCACAGGCCAGACTGAGGGACCCCCCTCCCGAGTGCACAAATTTTTGTGCACCGGGCCCCTACTATATCTATATCTATATATATAAATCATTATGCTGTATACCTTAGCCTTATACCATGTTATGTCACCAATATCTCAATAAAACCAGAAAGTTTTCTAAGACATGAACCTCAAAAGGGATAAGCTGCCTGAGGATATCTGAGAGCTGAGCACCATTAAATACAAAACCACCTGCAATATCCCCTGTTGTTACATTGGTTTAATTCAATATGATGTATCTGAATGAATGATTTAATTTCAATTAAATGTGGGATCCAATCACATGAACACTTAACTTGCTAAAATCCCATCTAGACACTCAGTCAAAAACAGGTTACAAAATCAAACAGCACTGCACTATCTTGCACTCTTATGCACTGAACAGTACTGTATCCGGGCTATATTTTCACACACATCTTAAGGTACAGAGTTTATATTTAACAGCCTGCACTCTGTGCTTTCTGCCCAGTGACAGACGTTTTCTGTTAAAAATGGCCGAGGGTAATGTTGACAGCCCTGTTTTGCCTCCCTGGCTGCCTGGAGTCAGGGGAGAGGCGCTGAATAGAAGGGCTGTGTGTGCAGGCCGGGCGCGTCCCCAGCCAAGCGCCTGCTGAGCACCTCAGAGCCCACCCTCCTCCCTCCGCTCCAACCCGAGCGTGGCTGGGTGTGGGATGCATCGTCACCTCCCTTAGGAAAGATGATAATCACCGTTCAACGCAAACATTTAAAAAACGCTAACGGCTTTACTGGGCTATCGGTCACGCACCCTACTGGCGTCTTATTTAAAGTGCAAACGGCCATGGTGTAGCTATCAGCACAATCCATGTTTAGGTGAAACGTTTCATAACATTAATTTTTCTTCAGAAATTCAGAAAGTTTGCTGTGAGGACGCGATCAGATTCCAGTCACGTGGGAAGCCCAGCCAGCTCTGGGAGGCGGTCACGTGACCTGGGGGGCCGCTCGGATCACTTCTGGAGGGCTTGAAGCGGAGAGTCCTCGCTGGCTCCTGGAAATGGCTCTAGAGTTACACTTGCACCTCCGAGGAGAAGCTGAGCCCTGCCAACGCACAAAGGCCTGCACCACCCTGGAGAGTTCAACCCGAGATGCTCTGACCAGAGCTCACCAGGCTGACAGCTCACCGGGAGGGCTCTCCGATGCCCCGGGCCAGGCCCTCCTGTGGCCAAACGCTACTCTGAACTCAGGAACGTGGGTTCTTCAAGGGGCTCAGCTCTCAGAGCCAGAGCAGCCTCCTTGGTGGGTGGGGAGGGGCTGCCGCCCTGCCCCCGCCATGGCCTGGGACAGTTACAGCTTCCTTGTTGGCGGGCTGTGTCACCAGCTGTGTCCACCCCCAGCCAGGGGGCTCCGCAGCCAGGAGGGCACCGTTTGGGAGATTGCTGTGGTGAGGGGGCTGCCGAGGACTGGTTTTCAAGGTCTTTGCACAAAGGAGGCATAAGTCTAATTTCCGACATCTAT
>PVJC01011116.1:0-18751 GCA_004026665.1 Murina feae
GAGCAGCTCCTCGTCCACACCCGGCGGGGGCCTCGGTTGGGTCCTGGCCCTGGGACCTCGTCTCCCAGCGTTCGGGAGCGCAGCTCCTGCCGGGATCAGGCCCCGGAGCCGTAGCTCCCTCCCTCGTCCCAACCCTCTTTCGACTCAGCCCCTCAGCCCCGTTCTGGACCCTCCTAGATCTTTACCTCCGGAGTCCCTCCCATCCCTTGGGGTTTCTGGAGCTTGGAACTCTCACTCCCTTGATTTCATTGCTTGAACCCTCCAGCAACCCCTCCAAAAACCTCCTCCAGAGTTCCAGCCTCTGCGCCCCTGCCCTTCACTCTCCCTCATCGTCTCACAGAGACAGGCTCTGACCCCCTTTCCCCGGAATTTCAGTTCACAGTCCGATGCTGGATGCCCATCCCCTTTCCTTTAGTTTCCACTCCTAGCAGGAGTCAGGGACCCTTCTACCTTTGGGGGAGGTCTAAGTTATACTCCCTCGCTTCCCCGCACCCCTGTATCCCCAACCTTGAGCCCCAGCCCCAAGCCTGAGATCCTCTTTCCTGTATAGAAGCTGGGACCCAGCTCCCTGTGGCAGTAATGGGGAGATCTTAGCAGTACTGTGTGTGTGTGTGTGTGGGGGGGGGGGTTGATAGAGCAGATGCTCCTTTTCTCGTCTCTGCCAGCATCTTGTTGAGACAGCAGTCACACACACACACACACACACACACACACACCAGCTGTCCCCTCTGTGCCCTGGCCCATACCCTCTTGACTTCAAGCCAAGCATACCCCCTTCCCTTTCCCAGGGCTGCCAAGGTGTTGCTCTGGAGCTGGGCCAGCCCCCTGCTGCCCAGTGTGTCAGGATCTGGCACTTGTCCCAGACTGTGGGTACAGGTTAGCTAGCTGGCAGACAGGCTAAAGACACGGTTCCAGCCATCTCTGAAAATCTGGCCCAAAAGTAGCTCAGATGTGGCCTGGCACGAGAGACAGCCATACCCCTTCCAGTTGTGCAGACCTTGAATGTCCCACAGAACAAGCATTGGTGGTGCCCCACCCTTTTTTTGGTGGTGCCCATTAGACAGATGCAAACCAGGACTCAGGTGCTAGAGGGGTTTGATCAGGATGACAGGGAACAAAGGCAGGGCAGTGCTTCCTGGCTCCAGAGTGCTTTCCCATATGCAGCATAATCACAGGTGTACCCCAGAGTCATGTCTGGCCATGTGGGGAGACGGCGAGAAGGAGAGACAGCTCCTACCCTCAGAGAGCCCAGGTGTCAAGCCAAGCATCGCTTACTGAAAGGTACTAAATGATAACATGGAAAATGAATAAAGAATGAGCATGTACCCTTCCCCTTAAACTCTGCCTTTCTGGTAAGTCTCATTCTCATGCAATCGTTTATTCATCCATCAAATGTTACCTTGGAAACCATGCTCTGGGGCCACTGTGCTGTAGTTAAGGTGCCCCTTGTGTAGTGGGAGAGACGGACATGGTTCAGTATGTGAGAGATCCAGGGTGGCTTTCCAGAGGTGGTGATGTTTGAGCTGGATGTTGGAGGAGTGGGATTGCTGGGGGGAGGGGGTAAAAGGTGTGCAGGCTTCCTGGGTAGAGGAAGGAGTGTGCCCAGACACTGGGTAGGTATAAGAGTCAGTGTGGGTAAGAGGTTAGTGTGAGGGAGGCCTTGAATGTTAAACTTTATTCTGCAGACAAGGAGAAGGCAATAAAGAGTCAGACATTCATTTCTTGAATAAAAAGGTATTAATTGAGCATTTACTATGTACTGAGAAGTGGCAGAAAATAAGGCAGGCAAAAGTCCTTGTCCTCATAGAGTCCACATTCTAGTAGTGGAAGAGATGATGAACAAAAATAAATGTCTAAATAACATGTATAACTGTGGTGATACCCTATGGAGAAGATAAAGTAGGAAAGAAGGGGTAAAGGGTGCTGGGTTTAAGGTGGGAATTCCAGTTTTATCTATTTACTTATTTTAGAGAGAGAACAAGTTCCGGATGACTTGCAGGAGGGCTGGGAACACAACGAGCACAAAGAAATAGAAGTTTTCAAGGCGGGGGGAGGGGGCGGCCGGTGGAAACTTCTGGAAGGAAGAGGAACCCAGAGACCTGATCCATCTGCTTTTTAGTCACTTTGAATACACATTTGCCCTTTAGCAATGCATATAGGCAGATCAAAGGTAAAGTTTGGTAAAGGTAAGGATTATCAGGTCAGGAAATCGCCTGGAGCCATTTCAATCACAGCAGGAGCAGAGCTGTGCTGATACTCAGCCCTGCTGAATATCGAAGCCCATTGGTCTTCCAATGTCTCTTTTGCACTTTTATGCTGATACTGTTTGCTTTAGCCTCTGGCAGTTGTTCCAATTATTTATTTATGCATTCGTTGGTTGTTTTTCTGTATGTGCCCTGACCAGGGGACAAACTCCAGCTAACTTGGCACACAGGGACTATCCTCTAACCAACTGAGCTATCTGGCCAGGGCAAGGTGAGAATTCCAATTTAAATGAGATGGTCAAGGGGGCCTGAAAGAGCGGTATTTGAGTAAATAAATATCTGAAAGAGGGGAGGGAGGGAACCATGCATATCGCTGGGAGAAAGCATTCTGGGCAGAAGGAACATTCAATGCAATGACTATGAGAAGGGAGCATGTTGGAGAAAAAGCAAGAAGGCAAGGATGCTTGGAGCATTGTGGTGAGGACGTGCTTAGAGGAGCAAACAGCAGAAAACTGAGGAAGGGGCCTTGTAAGTGATAGTGTCCTTTGGCTTTTAGCCTCTCACTGGAATGGGAGCCACAGGAGGGTTTTGAGCAGAGGAGGGACTGACTGCTGAGTGGACAATAGACTGAAGGAGACATGGAGGACGCAGATACATCATTTAGGAAGTGGTTGCAATGTCGCAGGTGGTTGGGACAGGGGTGATGGCAGTGGTAATGGTGAGACAGTGGCAGTGGTCATGGTCATGTTCTGGATACATTTTGAAAGTAGAGCCAACAGAAAAAGAGAGGACTCAGGATGTCTGGAGTCAAGGGTTGTTGTTTTTTAAATATATTTTTACTAGAGGCCCAATGCACAACATTTGCTCACAGGTGTGGGGGGAGCTCTCAGCCCAGCCTGCACCCTCTTGCAGTCTGGGATCCCTTGGAGGATGTCTGGAAGTTGGACATCCCCCAAGGGCTCCTTAGTGCTGCCTCAGAGGTGGGAGATGCTCCTGCCACCGCCACTGCGCTTGCCAGCCATGAGCCAGACTTTTGGCAGAGTGGCGCTCCCCCTGTGGTTAGTTCGCATCATAGCAACCAGTTATTCTGCTGTTTGGTCAATTTGCATATTAGGATTTTATTATATAGAATTGATTTCAGAGAGGGAGGGAGAGGAAGAGGGAGATAGAAACATCAATGTTGAAAGAGAATCATTGATTGACTGCCTGCTGCACACCCCCTACTGGGCATTGAGCCTGCAACCTGGACATGTGCTCTGACCTGGAATTGAACTATGACCTTCTGGTTCATAGGTCAATGCTCAACCACTGAGCCATGCCAGCCGGGCTTGGAGTCAAGGGTTTTGACCTGAATACCTGGAAAGATGGTGTTGCATTTGCAAAGGTGGAGAAGGAACTTGAGAAGGAGCAGGTTGAAGGTGGAGGTAAATCAGGATTTGGGGTTTGGATCCATTCAAGTTTGAGTTGCTCCTTAGACTTCCCAATGGGGAGGGCAAGCGGGCCATTGCCTATGTGAGTCTGGAACTCATGGGAGAGGTCCAGGCTGGAAGTGGCTAGCATGGAAGTGTCTCACAGCCAGGGGAGAGGCCCCTTTGTAGCAGCATGGAGGACAGCTGGCTGTCGCAGGCTGCTGTGGTGTCCAGGAGAGACCAGAGACCGTGGTCTGAATGAAAGCAGGACCTGTTGGACTGCAGAAAAGTGTCAAAGGCACTCAAGAATTTATTTAATACTACTAGAGTTTATTTCAATAATTAAAAGAGTAGGTCTGTTGTAAAACATGAAAACAATGACAGATATTATGAACTAGAGGCAACAGGCCCTGGTGACTCTGTGCAGATGAGAGCAGAACTGATGCTTGGAAGAGGAACAGATCCAGGGAAGGGGAAGACTTCAGACCAGGATGTGTAGCCCTGACATCCAGGAAGACATGTAGATAGTAGATGAGGATTAGTGTGGAACGCCGGCTAGAGCCTTGGGAGGCAGGAGTAGTCTGTTTTGTGTAGAGATGGAAGCTGTGGGCCACAGTCCAGGGTGTGTGTGTGTGAAGAAGAAACAAGGGCTAAAGGTAGAAGTGGAATACTCCTCACACATGAGGGATGATGGGCAGAGACAGAAAAGCCAGAGCATGGCAGGGTCTAAAATAGGCCCTGCTACACAAGATGCCTTGGGTCCCCAGAGCAGCCAGCTTCCTGAGGTCAGGGACCACTTCACAGAGGCAGGCATTTGAATTGGTGGCCAGGGGGAGAACAGCACTTAGTGCTAGTATTGTACTGGGTGCCTGTCCCTCATTAGATGAAGGGAAGGAACCGGGTCATGTTGTCATTGCTTACCCAAGGCTGGCACAGACACCTGCACACTGGAATGGGCTGGCTTCCCATAGAGGAGCACTGTGAGAATGGCTGGGCACTTAAAGCTCCCAAGTCCCCTCAGTTTCTATTGCACAGGCTTGGCCACCGGATCCCAGATACAGTATTGATAACTGCTGCCATCTGCTGGTCAAGGCCAGTGTTGCCTCACCAATGCCATCACAGCTCTGTACCCTTTTGCCCAGGTTGGGATGATGACAGTCAACACCTGCCTTTCAGAAGCCTGCGGACTGGTGGGAGAAACACCTTGGCAATGACAAGACAATGATGGGCAAGTATAGGGCTGTAGGGGTCTGCAGGAGGAAGAGGAGGCAGCTTTGTGTAGGATTCAGGAACAGAATTGTCTCTGGGGCAGAATTATGCAGGGTGCAGAGCAGGAAGGAGAAGCTGACTCAAGCTCCATTGCTAGAGAGAGACAGAGAGAGACAGAGAGAGACAGAGAGAGAGAGAGAGATTCTCCTTGTGTTTTTCTTTAATATTTTTTTACTGATTTCAGAAAGGAAGGGAGAGGAAGATGAGAGAGAGAATGATGAGAGAGAATCATTGATCAGCTGTCTTCTGCACACCCTACACTGGTGATCGAGCCCACAACCGGGACATATGCCCTGACTGGGAATAGAACCGCGACCTCCTGGTTCATTGGTTGACACTCAACCCCAGAGCCACACTGGCTGGGCCTATTGTTTTTCTGCTGCTTTCTGACATGCTTACTCCCTCTTTCTCCTCTCCTGGGAAGTCTGGCTCCTGGACCCTCAAAGTGCTGGTCATTGTGTGAGGTACCTCATCTAACCTTTACCGTGACCCTATCAGTGGGCCCTCCATGAGTCCACTTCACATGAAGGTCAGGTGACATGGTTTGTAAGCTGCCCAGCTCTGCATATCCCAGCTGTTTAGGCCACAAAGCCCAGTCCTCTGCCCAGCTTGGGAGGCAGGAGTTTTGTGTAGAAATGGAAGTTGTGGGCCACAGTCCACGGAGTTTGTATGTGTGTGTTTGTGTGTCTATGGAAGAAGAAACAAGGACTAAAGGTGGAAGTGGAATACTCCCTGACAGGCAGCTCTTTTTTCTCCTTCTGGCCTCCCCCACCCCAGCCCACCATCATCATGTAACCATCTCCCCTGATGCCTGGGCTCAGCCATCCATCCTGGGGGAGCTGGAGAGTAGGGAGATGTGGGCATCTGGAAATAAGTCCCACTGCTCAGTGTGTGATACTGAGGAAGGGCTTTGGGAAGGAATTCTCTATGTGCCTGAATATAAGGCTATTCACTCCCTTTTCCCAATGAGAAAATTTAAAAAATTTTTGGCCCAATATTCTAATTTGAACATTTAGGGATTCAGATGAGATAAGCAGTTCTCTATTTATAATAGTTAAATATTTAAAATTTAAATATTTAAAATCACATGCTTTCTAGAATAACTTTATTTTGAAACAGTTCTTTTCCAATTTCATTAAAGTATATTCGAACCCTTCACTTGCATTTCTGCCTTTCATTGTCATATGTCATGTGTCATCCCTAACATCTCCTAATACAGATTTCTTGAACATGGCATCTTCACTTGTGCTTGGAAATACAGCACTTTTGAAATCCATGAATGATGCTATTGCTAGAAATATTATTCCAATATGAGAATGGAATTGTTTTTCATCTAAGTGATGGATTAATATTTGTGATCTCTTTAGGGTCTCACCTGGCCAGCATGATTCAGTGGTTGAGCAGAGACCTATCATGGTTCGATTCCATCAGGGCACATGCCTGGGTTGTGGGCATGATCTCCAGTAGGGGGCTTGCAGGAGGCAGCTGATCAATGATTCTCTCTCATCATTGAGGTTGCTCTCTCTCTCTCCCTCTCCCTTCCTCTCTGAAATTATATATATATATATATATATATATATATATATATATATATATATATATATATATATAAATAGTAGTCACCAGGTTCTTCCTCATTCTCTCTCCCTGCTTAGTTTTTCTCCACAGCACTTCTTACCTTCTTATATACTCATCCATTTGTTTATTGTCTACCGCCCCTCATTAGCACGTGAGCTCTGTGAGGTTAGGGAATTTTATCTGTCTTCCTGTTTTATGTCCATCACCTGGAAACATGTCTGGTACATAGTATGTACTCAATAAATATCTGTGGAATGAATGAATGAATGAATGTAAAGCTCTTAGAAATGTTTGATAGCCCACTGGCAGCCAGGACCATGCATGAGGAAGGCACTGGAACAGGGTGGGAAGGCAGCCCTGCAGTAGCCGAGCCCATGTAAGGAGGGCATTTAAGTTAGGGGGAGCCCAGTTGTTTTTGGAGATTAGCTACATACGGGGGATTGAAAAAATTATGAAATATATTGAAGACAATCGTGGCAAGGGGGCAAAATATGTGAAGAAGGAAAGCTGGGACAAACCCCATGCTGTTGGATTAGAATTTAAGCTCTAAATGTAAATTTTCCCTATATATGTACATTGTATTAGAGTTCTCCAGAGAACCAGAACCAACGGAATAAATATAGAGGAGATGTATTATGTGGAATTGACTCACGGGTTACAGAGGCTGGGAAGTCCCATAGTCTGCCACCTGCAAGCTGGGGAGACTCAGAAAGCTGATGGTACAGTTCCAGTCTGAGTACAAAGGCCTGAGAACCAGGCACACCGATGATGTAAGGACCAGTTCCAGGGCAGGAGAAGACCAGTATCCCCCCTCAAGTGGTCAGGAAGAGAGAGAGAATTCAACCTTCCTCTGCTTTTTCTTCCTATTCAGTCCATCGGTGGATTGGCTCATGCCCTCCCATATTGGGAAGGACCATCTGCTTTACTCAGTCCACCAATTCAAAAACTACTCTCTTCCAGAAACACACTTTAGAAATAATGCTTAACCAGTCAAGTTGACACATAAAGTTAACCATTGCATAGATAAAAAAGTAAACATAGTTGTGTGTGTTTGTGTGTGTAAATGTGTGGTTACTGAGTGGGCTGGAGAGCAGAGATTACCCTAATTGCAACAAGCACACCTAACAACCAGATCTTGGTTTTTAAATACCATTTGCCATCAAAACACACACACACACACACACACACACACACACACACACACACAGAGGTCCCCTTGTAGAAATGGCTGATCCTAAGGCTGGGGAAGGGTAAAACAAGATGAGCCTGGACTATCTTGTTGAGCCAGAAAGAAAGGCAGTGTTCAAAGGATGATGTCACATATCAAAATGGCAAGAGGTCAGCAAGGGGCACCCATTGGCCAAACCTAAACCTGGTACAATTTGAGCATTGAAATAAGCAATAGGAATGGATTATAATGCATTGAATAAAATAGGAAACCAGAAGTCCATTTGATATAAATACATGGGGGTGAAGAGACAGTTCTTTGCAATAGAATGCCAACACATAAGTGTAGAAGAAATGGTGAAATTAGAAAATCACCATTTGCAATGGATGCTGAAACCTATGGGTGAAAATGGGATGAAGAAAAGGCAGTTTCAACATTTCAACTCAACATCTCAACGTAACTCCCTTCTCCAACACTTACCAATCACGATCAAGTAGTCAACATTCACACCCCCAGTCCTGGTACGAGAACACAGCTTCATTTCTGTGATTTATCTTCACAAAATGTGTAACAGTGGTCTAATCATGAGGAAGGACAGTTTAAAATAACTTCTCTGTAATCTCCAAATGTGTCAAGGCCATGAAACTCAAAGGCTGCAAACGGTTCTAGAGTGAGGGAGACTGGAGAGAGATGACAACCGGTACAATGCTTGATACCATATTAGATTTATTTTGACCCTAAAAGAATTATTTTTTTGGACATCAAAGACTAGTTTGGAATTTTTTCCAAATAAGAAGTTAAAATGAAAAAAACACACAAACCTGGCAGAAGTGTTAGCCCTTTGCCTGGCTGACTCTTGCCAGCCTGTGGACAAGCGCCTGTGGAACCCCCTCTGACGAACTGGAGATGAGGGGCGCTTGTGCTCTCACTGCCCCTAGACCTTCAACACCCTTTTGTGATGATATCTACGCTTTGCCTTTACTAGCCCTGGAGACGCCTGTCTGGATCATGGAACAGAGTAGCCTCTTGAAACACCCTGAATCTCAACAAAAGGGGTGTTGTATTAGGGAGTACAGCTCAACCCCACTGCTTTGCCTGGGCTTTAACCAAATAAATTGTCAAGTCTGGGTGTTGGAAGTGCACCTGACTGAATGGGACCTACCAACAACCAGGAGTGATGTCTGAAAGGGGTTTCCGGGGAGGTCTTACAGGAACTATTTTTTTCTTTTTAAAGAAATTTTTGGTTAACACTGGTTAACAAAAGTCTACAGGTTTGAGGTGCACAACTCCACAACGCATCTGTACTCTGTATTGCGTTCACTGCCCCAAGTCAAGTCTCCGTCCATCACCATGTATCCCCATTGTACCCTCCTCCACCTCCCCCGGCCCCCTTAGGTCTGGGTTGAGGACCTAATCCTCAAGCTGCAACCTTGCTGAAGAGGCCTCAATGGGGAAAATTCCCTTTTACACCTTTGATGTCACTGGTATGCTCAAAAACCACACTGTGAGAGGAGTGGGACACAGAGACCCCCATCAGAGCCCAGCAGACCCATCCATGCTCAAGGGTCAGGACGGTGGGAACATTGGAGGAATAAAGAGCAATATCGCTAGGGAGGATGAACATTCAAGATGTTAGGGGCCCTAGTTGGTTTGGCTCAGTGGATAGAGCATCGGCTGTGGACTGAAAGGTCTGGGTTTGATTCTGGTCAAGGACACATGCCCAGGTTGTGGGCTCCATCCCCAGTAGGGGGCGTGCAGGAGACAGTTGATCCATCTATTTCTCCCTCTCCCTTCCTCTCTGAAATCAATAAAAACATATTAAAAAAAAAAAAAGATGTTAGCCATTCTAGCTGGCTTGGCTCAGTGGTTAGAGTATCAACCCCTGGACTGAAGGGTTCGATTCCCAGTCAAGGTACCTCCGTTGCAGGTTCCCCAGTGGGTGTGAGAGGCAACCAATCAATGCGTCTCTCTCATATCCATGCTCTTGCTCTCCCTTCCACTTTCCTCCATCCCTTCCACTCTTTCTAGAAATCAATGGAAAAATATCCTTGGGTGAGGATAAAAAAAAAAGATGTTAGGAGGAATGTGCCAGGAATGGTTAAACTTTTTTCTTGTTTTCTGCTGAGGTGAAGTTATAGTTGTATGCGTGGAACTGCCATTCAAGGTACCAAGATGCCAATCCTTCAGGTTGTGGGGCTGGGCACCTGTCTCTCAGCGTCGGAGCAGCCCTGGCTCTGTTCCTTCTTTCTCATTTCCTGATGTGGGTAGAGCACCCCCCTTGGGTAAGGAATGCAGAGGCTTGGGGCCTGGCTGGAGGGTTCCAGGATGTAGGAGAGGAGGCAGGGACCCGCCTGCCTGCCCAAGGCGGGGCTAAACAGGGAGTGTCTTGCCAGGAAGGGAGGGCAAAGGGCTATGTCTTCCACCTGCCCCACCCGGCTGACAAGAGTTCCTGTCACCAGCCACCCTCTCTGTCTGGGGCCCTTGAGGGGTAAGTATCCTTCAACCCACCTTCTCTTTTTCCTCGGGGTCAGGTGAGAACTCCTTTCCTCATTGGGGGTCCACACACTGCCCCCTCTGCTTACCCTTCAGCCAGGCATGGGCCACACCCGCTACCCTCACCATGGCACAAGTGCCCCTGCTTTATGTCCACAAATCCATGGACTGGGAGACTAAAGGGCAGACACAGAGTGCCTCCGACCCTCCCCTTCCTGATATCAGCACAGGACCAAGGCCAGGGCAGAAGGGCCCAGGGAGGGGCACCTCACCAGGCAAGCCCAGGATCACTGTTCCCTCCTCTCCCACCCTGCAACAGAGCCCAGAATCCTAAGCGGCTGGAGCACTGGGGGACACCCAGACAGAGCCCTCGCTGGACCAAGTCCTCCAGGAGCGGGATGAAGCCATTGCCAAGTGAGAGGCAGCTGCTTGTGGGAGTTGCGGGGGCAGTGCTGGCTCACCCTCAGGACTCTGTCCTGCTGGGAGGGGAGGGGGAAGTCAGGCATTCCTGGAAGAAAAGCCACACAAACCATTTTCTGTGTCACAAGGCAGGGCCTGTGGCCATATCTGTCCACCCCCAGGGCCCAGCATCAGATCTGTAAGTCCTCGGCCTCAGGCTGTTCTCCTGCCACCTGCAGGAAACGGGCTGTGGAGGCTGAGCTGGACACATGCAAAGCCAAGTTACGAGCTGCAGAGGCCCAGCTGCTGGAAGTCCTGGAGGAGAAACTGAGACTGAGGCAGGAGGCGGAGGCCTGGGAGGTAGGGTGGGAATGCCAGCTGGGCCTGGGAGGTACAGGGAGACAGGCCCAGGGTCTGCCTGCGAACCTTCTCTCTTGCCCCCAGGAGGACATGCAGCGGCTGGTGAGGCAGCTGGTCGAGAGTCAGCTGCAGAGAGAGTCCAGCAGCACTTTGAGAGCCCCCACGCAACCCGGAACAGCCAGGACGCCATGGGTTCCATTCCCCCAGCGTTGGTGGGGGCGTTGGTGGTGAGAGCGCTCAGCCCAGAACCTTGAGAGCAGTATCTTTATTCATTAAAACTTGAGGTCTGACCACCTTTGCGCCTTGTGCCCTCTTAGTGCCCACCTGAGTCCTTCTGTGCAGAAACAGGGGACGAGCAGCAGGGCCTTGACACCTGGGGTTTTAAACATGGCCCCTCCGGCCAGCAACTCTTAGGCCAGGAAGCCTCGGATGGCAGCCATGAAGTCCTGGGGGCGGTCAGCGTGGATCCAGTGCCCAGCATCTGGCACGGTCTGGATCTGGGCCCCAGGGAAGAGTCGCCTGATCTCAGGATGGTGGCTGGGACTGTCCATCACAGAGAAGGCCGCCAACAAGTGATGAACGTGGGGAGATGGGAAGAGAAAGAAAAGTGAAGGTAGGGCAGGAAGAGGTGGGGAGCTATATGCCCCGTGGTGTTTCCAAGCTCTCAGGAGCTCACTGCCCACACCCAAGCCCTCCCCAAGGCAGGCTCCCCAGGCTGGGGGCTGGGTCAGTAAGGCATGCCCTGTCTACCACTTAGCCTGGCTTACTGCACGAAGTCAGACTTTCCACCGAGGAGGAAGAGGGTAGGCCCAGGGTAGGATTCTTCTCGTGGTGGGAAGGCCAAGATCTCGTCCACATGCTGGGCCAAGGCATCCAAGTTCACTCTCCACACAAAGCGCCCGTCTGCCTCCACCAGGTTGGTGAGCAGGAACTGCCGCACAGCCACGTCCTGTGGGGGGTGTCGATGGGGGGGCTCCCTGTGAGACTTGGGCTGCCACTCGTCTCTTGACAGGTCCCAACCCAAACTATCCAGGGCCTTGAGGGCATCACCTGAATAAGAGAGCTGAGCTGTTCCTCGGCCAGTTTGCGGGCACTGGAGCGGGACATCTTATCTGGGATGTCTATGGCTTTCATGGCTGCCATGTAGGCTGGAAAGTCTGAACTGGAGGTAGTGTTCACTGGGCTGATGTCCACGGCAACCAGACGTTCCACCAGCTCTGGCTGCGGGAGAGAACTGGACTGGGGACCAGCCTTAGAGGATGCACAGCGGGTTGCAGGCATGGTTCCCTGATCCTGAACTTGGCCATCCCAGGCTCCTTTGAGTCTCAGGTTGCCTGCTGGGCACTCAGGATCTACACTGGGTGGAAGGAAGCCCTGGATAAGACCGGCTCACCCTCTGTAGTGCCAGCAACATGGCTGTCTTGCCTCCCATGCTGTGGCCAATGAGGACACAGGGCACTAGGCCCAGCTGGGGCAGGAGGTCCTGCAGGTCCTGGCTCATGGCGTCATAGCTCATGTCTGGACTGTGGGGGCTGTCACCATGGTTCCGGGCATCCACTGTCAGCACCTGGGGAGTGGGATGAGAGGGGGGCAGCACTGGCATCCACACTGGGGGCATGGACAGCCAAAGGCCTGGAAGACCTGCAGGCCAAGGGGGTGGAGAACCTGGAGAGAGATCCCTAAGCAGAAGGACTCAGATGGTGAGAAGGCCCAGTTCCCAGACCTAGGAGGCCCAGATGAAGAACCTGGGGTCACTACACAAAAGAGAAGACCCAAGGAGTGTGACCACATCTCTGAAGGTCTGGCCTGGCTTGGTAGCAACTCCAGAGAGAGAAGACGCCAAGAATTTCCAACAGTTCAAGCGCAGAAGGATGGACTGCTCTGAGAGGTGGTAAGTCCCCTGTCATCCCTGGTGAGCAAGCAAGGGGCTGGCCCCCTGGCAGGAGGGTGTCTGCATTTAGGCATTGGTCAGTGGAGCCTAGCTCAGTTTGGAGCATGTAGATGAAGATGGGCTGGATGGGTGGAAGCACGAGGGAATGAATGGGCCTGGGTCTGCCCTGCAGGCTGCATCTTTAGGTCAGTCTCTGTTTTCATTTTGGCTCAGAGAGACCTGTCACTGCTCAGCCCGGTCCCAGCGGTGAGGGTAGAGGAGCTGGCCCCGCCTCAGCCTCATCCCCGGGACTCCACCTCCCCCAGAAGCTCACCCTCCGGCCTGTCTGCTGAGCCAGGGCCTTGGCGATAGAGTTGAAGTTGGTTTTGCAACCGAAGAGCCCATGCAGAAAGACGAGGGCCGGGCGGGCCGCCTCCCCATCCAGAAGCTTGTAGGAAAGCGGCACCGACCTACGGGAAGGGGCAAGGATAGGGGCCCGATCTGAGCCGACAGGGGAAGAGGTTTGGGGGAGCGGCCTGGGAGGGGGCGGGTCCAAGCGGAGGAGGCGGGGCCGTCGGGTCCGCACCGGAGGAGGAGGGTTAATGGACGGCCTCCCACCGGGTGCCCTTGACTGACCTCGGCTTGGCGCCGCTTCGGCCGCTGCTGCTGGGTGCGACAGGCACCCTGGAGAGGCAGACTCCGGAGAGTTCGAGCCCCCGATGCGGGGGCCTCCAGATGCGGGCCCAGCTGAGCATGCCCGGGCGCCGCTCCCCGCACACACCTCGCGAACACGTTCTGCGCCCGAGCCCCGCCCAGTTCCCGCTGAAGCTCCGCCTTCTCCCCCCGCCGACGCGGAATTCCCCGCCTTCGCTCGCAGTTCCTGACGTAACCCTGGAGAACTGTCCATTTCCCCCAGCTCCGCCCCCAGGCGGGAGGCCCGCCCCTGGCCTCACCCTGGGCAGAGCCACAAAGGACCTGGCCCCGCTCGCGCAGCTCCACTCCGCACGTGCGGGGTCCTTGCGGCGAGCCTGGGCCCTGCGGCCTGGGAATGCGGTCGCAGCTGCTCTGGGTGTCCTGGGTTTTGATGCGAGCTCCGCGCAGCCGAGGGACAGGCTCTTGGCTAGCCTAGGAAGCCCTGCCTGGACCCGCGCCCGGAGCCGCACCTGTCCGCTCTTCTGCCCTCCACCGTCTTGGGTGGGTGCCACACTTTATGTGGCCGCCCGGGGGAGAGGGGGCGCGGGAGAGGGACCTGGGGTGGCTCCTAAGGTCAGAGCTACTGCTTGGAGGCACACTGCTCCATAGGGGGCGCTCCAGACTGGCTGGAAGGCGTACCTCTCACGCATCCTGAAATCCTGGACTGGAGAAAGCTAGGAGGGACTCCAGCGGTTATCGTCAACCATCCCCCACCCCGTTACAAATGGGGAAACTGAGGCAAACCGGAACCTCTGGTCTGCCATTCATAATACGAATCAAAATGGGTGGCCAGGGTTTGTACTGGTGGGGGCATCTGAGTTGAAATGACTCAGATCTTCTCCCTACTCCCTCCGCTCCCCCCTTTACAATCCTTCCACCCCTAGATCTCAGCACATATTGCAGAGAAATCGCCTTCCTTTGGAATGCTGCCCCGCTGCCATCTTTTCTCCCTAGTCTGGGATAGAGGTGGCATTGGTGATATTATCTCAGGTCTCAGTTGGCTTCCACTGCAGTCCATCCTTCAGTTGCAAGAGTGGCTTACTCTTTCTTTTTAAATTTTTTTACTTATTGACTTTAGAGACAGAGAGAGAGGAGAAACATTTGTTGTTCTACTTGTTTATGCACTCATTGGTGGATTCTTTCTAAAAAATATTTTTTAATTCATTTCAGAGAAGAGAGAGGGAGAGATAGAAACATCAATGATGAGAAAGAATCATTGATCAGCTGCCTCCTTCATGCCCCACACTGGGGATCGAGCCCCCAACCTGGGCATGTGCCTTGCCTGGGAATCGAACCGTGACCCCCTAGTTTACATAGACACTCAACCACTGAGCCATTGGTTGATTCCTGTATGTGCCCTGACTAAGGATGGAACCTGTAACCTTGGTGGATCAGGACAGTGCTCCAACCAACTGAGCTACTTCACCAGGGGAGTGGCTGCTCTTTCTAGAGCATTCTTTTGCTCAAACCTTTAGGGACTCCCCATATTGAAAGTTGAAACTTCATCACCACATCCTAAGCCTCCCTCAGTACAATCCCACCTACATTTCCACCCACGCTCCCCCTTCTCTGACTCCCCAAGGAAGGACCCTGAGAACTACACTGCACACCTCCCTGTAGATCTTTGCCACAATTACCCACTCCCCCTTCTGGGATGCTGTGTCTGCCTTCTAGATAGCCTGTTGCCAGATTCCAGGATAACTGCCACCTCCTCCTCAAGCCTTCCCAGATTTCCCTGGTTGAAACTAATTTCGTCCACCCCCATGTTCTAAAGCATTTGTCAGAGTCTACTATACAGTATTATAGACGGCCCGTCTCTGTGTCCACCATAGACTGGGGCAGCGGTTCTCAACCTGTGGGTCCCGACCCCTTTGGCAGTTGAACAACCCTTTCACAGTGGTCGCCTAAGACCATCCTGCAAATAGGATATTTACGTTACGATTCATAACAGTAGCAACATTACAGTTAGGAAGTAGCAACAAAAATAATTTTATGGTTGGGTCACAACATGAGGAACTGTATTTAAAGGGCCAGAAGGTTGAGAACCACTGGGTTGGGGGGTCCCAGAGGCCCAGAGCCATGTTTTGTTCATCCGGTGCTAAGTGCAATAGTAATTTTACTGAATGATCTTGGAGAGATGCGGAGCAGTAGCTGAGGCTTAGGTGAAGGTTCAGCTGGTGGCTGGATCTGTGCCCCTTCCAGGAGATGACACCTGGGCTTGCAAGGGTTACACAGGCCTTTCTCCCCCTTTAGAGCATGCTGGATGGAGTCGGGACCAGTAGGAGGCGCTCTAACTACTCTAAGGTCTCATAAATGGCTCCCACTTGGAGTCAGCCTGAGGACTGGCAGGTGTTTTGTTCTAATCCGATGAGGGCTTGGAAGTCACTGGTGACTCTACACACACCAGGTGGTGTCACCATTTGTTACCGGCATAATCATCAGGGGAGTGATGAGGACATCTGAGCCCAGCTGAGCCCTGGACGGGGACTGGTCCACGGTCTGGGAGGGGTCCTCAGAGAGTGGATCAACAGTGTTTTCCTAGAGTTGGTGGAAGAAGGGGAAGGGAGTTGACATAATGCTGGTGATTCAGAAAGGTAGTATTTTGAACCAACCCCCACCCTCACGCCAACCTGTCGGGCCTGGTAAACTGAGCCTGGCTCAGGACCCTGACATCAGTCCCCAGACAGAGCTCTGGGTCTAAGGGCAGAAACAACCTTGAGCACCCTCTCTCCCCCGCCAGCTGTCATGTGGCTAATTAGGGTGAGATAAGCAAGCAGAAAAACCAGTTGGCTTGAAGTTTTCTCCTGTTGCTACCCGGGAAAAACTGTGGTGAGAGTGGGTTGGGGGAGAAGGGCCCACCTGGGGGCTGCCCACCCCACCCCAGCTTGTTAGGAACAGGCCGCTGGACTCAGTTGGGGAGAGCTTCCCTGGGGAGGAGGGGGGGGCGCTAAGTTGCTGGAAGGGGACCTCTGAGCCCTGATATGCTGAGGCGATCGGGGAAGAACCGGGTTGCAGAATAACTCACTACCCCTGAGCAGGTCGAGTCTACACTTCTGCAGCCCTGTTCCCAGTAGTTCCAACCTTCCTTGTAAAGTGAAAATGGGGAGGCGGAGGTGAAGCAACCCAGCTCCAATCGCTCAGCCCAGCCCTAATTCCTCCCTAGGCTGAGTGACGGGGCCCACGGGGTGCGGCCTGCGGAGGCTGGGACTCTGCACCGGGGAGGTGGCGGCGTCGAAGGGGTTAAAGCGGGGAGGCGGCGGGTGTCCCGTAACCGCACCTGGACCAGTATCGGTCACGTGGCCGGGGTTTCACCTGCCCCGCTGAGCAGGGACAATCAGGCCGCTTATTCCGGGGTTGGTCGCCATGGTGACAGGAGCGCGCCTGGGGAGGTCACCGGGGCAAATTCCTGCGGGCGGCAGGGTGGGGCGGCGGTGTCAGTCTTGCTGGGCGGGTTGGGGCTCCCAAGGACCCCTGGAGGTTTCCTGTGGAGCTGTCCCAGGGGCCCCTATGTGACTCCCACCCAGCCTCCTCCTCCCTCATCCCGCCCCCCCAATCCCAGGTCAGCTGCTGTTCCCAGATTTTGAACCTGAGTTTATCAAACTGCCAGGATTTCCAGATACGTTACCTCATTTAATCTGCCTTTCCACGTGGGAGTGTAATCCCCTGTGTCTCCGCCAGATTCCCTGAGTACTTTGAGACGCTGCTGCTTTCCTTCCTTCAACAATCCATCGACAGGTTTGGAACCTCTCTACTGCTCGCCTTTCTACACACAGGCACCTCTAGACACAACCGTGCAACAAACAACAAAGTCATGCACCAGCAACAGTGGATTCTGCAGAGGGTTTACTTCTTCAGAGCAGGTTGGAGAAGCCCTGTTTGAAGGCAGGGACTGCCCAGGGTCATCCCCTATCTCTAGTGTCAAGAACATCTCTGGGGGCCTCTCTGCCACCTCCAGTCCTCCCTCATACCTCCTCCCCTCCAAGCTTCCCCCAGGCCCAGAGACTCTCAATCTCTTACTTTCATCCACTCACTTTTTTTGCTCCAGGAACTGACAGGTCCTATTAACAGCAACTGTTTGTCACTTCTTTTCTACCAAGTCTCAAGTGGCATAGTCAGTGTGCCCCCAGAAACAGTCTCATCACACCCCTAAATTCTTGAAGTGGGCGGGGTGAGGACACCAACCCTTTTGAGTGGAGGTGGTAGAGGGAATCCTTGTATTTTTTCTCTCAAACCCCACCCCCAGAACTGTCTGCCTGCTCCCTGAGTCTGTTTCTATTTTGCTTGGTAGTTCAGTTTGTGCATTAAATTCCACATGAGTGAAATCATATGGTACTTGTCTTTCTTTGACTGGCTTGTTTCACTTAGCGTAATGTTCTCCAGGTCTATGTATGCTGTTGCAAAGGGTAAAATTTTCTTCCTTCTTACAGCAGAGTGGTATCCCATTGGTAAATATAACACAGTCCCCTCTCCCCCGCCCCACTCATCTACTAATGGAACTTGGGCTGTTTCTAGATGTTGGCTATTGTAAATAACACTGCAATGAACATAGAGGTAGATATATATATATATATATATCTATATATATATCTATATATATAGATATATATATATATACTAGGGGCCCGGTGCACAAAAATTTGTGCACTCGGGGGGTGGGGGTCCCTCGGCCCGGCCTGTGCCCTCTTCCAGTCTGGGACACCTCGGGGGGATGTCCACCTGCTGGCGTGCCTGGCCAGCCTGGGTGAGGGGCTGAGAGCCATTTTCAGGCTGCCCACAGCCCCTTCAGGGTTCGTGCACCGCGGGGTGGGAGGGCTGGTGAGTGCAGGCCTGGACGTTTCCCACCAGAGGGCCCACGATGGCACATGCCTGGTGGGCCCCCACCGCTGAGGGGACACACCTGGCGCAGAATTGGGTGGCAAGCCAGGGGCGGACGCTGGTGCATGATCCCTCGGTGGGGCCCTGCTGCTGAGCAAACACACCCAGGGTGGCTTCGGATTCTCTGCACTGTGCAGCAGACGCTCCCGCATGCCCTGTGGAGGCCCCTGGGGGGTGGATGAAGGTAGCGGACCCTGGAAGGGTGCTCCCGCACGCCCCCGAGGAGGCCCCTGGGGCGGAGCTAGGCAGCAGACCCAGGACAGCTGCTCCTGGACGCCCCGAGGAGGCCCCAGGCCAGACCCCCCCTCCCACTGAGCTGACACACCTGGCACAGGCCCCAGTGCAGAGCCGCCCTGCCAGCCTCCATCTTGGCTGAGTTAATTTGCATACAGCTGCTCTGATTGGCTGGTGGGCATGGCTGTGAGCAGAGGCC
>PVJC01011116.1:18851-42330 GCA_004026665.1 Murina feae
CCATCTTGGCTGGGTTAATTTGCATACAGCTGCTCTGATTGGCTGGTGGGCGTGGCTGTGAGCAGAGGCTCAGCCAGCCTAGGCAGGCAGTTGCAACAGAAGCCTTTGGTTTGTGGCTGGGTTAATTTGCATACAGCCGCTCTGATTGGCTGGTGGTAACGGTCAAATTTGCATGTTTCTCTTTTATTATATTAGATATATATACTTTCAAATTAGTGTTTCCTGTTTCTTTGGATAAAGTCCCAGAAGAGGAATCACTGAGTCATAGACAGTTCCATTTTAAATTTAAAAAAAATGTTTTTATTGATTTCAGAGAGGAGAGGAGGAAAGAGATAGATAGATAGAAATAACAATGATGAGAGAATCATTGATTGGCTGCCTCCTGCACACCCCACACTGGGGGGTCAAGCCTGCAACCTGGGCATGTGTCCTGATCAGAATCAAACCATGACCTCCTGGTGCATGGGTTGACATTCAACCACTGAGCCATACAGGCTAGGTGAGGGTTTCCTTTTCTCCACATTTTCCTTGTTTGTTGGGAATCCTTGTATTTTGAAATTCAGCAATCTTCTCTCCCCATTGAGAAACACCAGCCTGCAAGGTATATTCCAGCCTCCTCAGCCTTCATTTTTGAGCCTTCATTTATTGAAACCTACTATGTGCTAGGCACTGGGGATGCAAGGGTGAGCCCAGGAGATCAGCTCACAGACCTGGCAGTCTGGTGGAGACTACACAAATGGAAGCATAATCACACACTGAATAAATACACAAAGGAAAGTGAAAGTATAAAACAGGAATCAGGCAGGCCCTGGGATCAGGTAAGGTGGCTGACTCTGACCGAGTGATGCTTGAATGGAGAGTGGAAGGACGAGTAGGAGTTGGCCAGGTGAAGGGGTCACAGTGGAGTAAAGTGTTCCCAAGGTGGGAACACCTTGTGCCATGGCAAAGCCATCCCATCTCCCAATGTAGAATCTTAGGAGTCATTCTTAAGGTCTCCTTCCTTCCCTCCCCCACCTTGTCCCTCACATAGTTTTGTCTCCCAGATAGTGCTGATATCCATCCACTTCTCCCCATCTCTGTGGCCCCATCTCTCCCTGCATTGTGGCCTCCTCCATTTTGGCCCCTCCAGTCCCTAAATGGTAACCAGCATAATCTTTTCCAAACACACGATGTATTTCTATGTTCATCCATTTTCTTCCTATTTACATTTTCCTGTGCTCTGGGTTTGTTTTTTTTCCACTTTAATGGCCATTTTATTCACATCAAAACTACAGTTAAGTGTAAGATTCCCTTTACTATAATAATGTTTTCCATGGAGGATCCGAGTCTCTTAAAAATAAGAATTTTGCAATTTATTATGCATATGTGTATGTATTTTTTTTCTTAGCAGTAAATTACTTTTTATTTTATTTTATTTATTCGTTGTCTAAAGTCTTACATATGTCTCCTTTCTTCTTGCTTGACCCCCTTTCCCCCCCAGCCATTCCTACCTTGGGAGTGTGCTCTGGGTTTTGCGCTCATTGTCCCTGGGGATGCACATATGTATGTGGCAGACCTGAAAGTAGAAAAGCTGGTTTTTGTGTTTCAAAGCTGAAGCCCTGAGGGGAAAGGAATGTCTCAGCAGAGACAAGTGTCTTGGCCAAGAATAGGAGTGGGGAGGGTTCTGCCACCTGCTTCTTGGCAGGGTCCCCAGAGAGGAATAGCTCCCGGGTTTACTAGGCGGGCAGTACCATAGACTGCTTCCAAAATATTCCCATGTCCCAAGTGCAGACAGACACAGTGTAAACCACAAGACTGAAGGGGCCAATGAGACAGGATGGTGACGTTTCAGCAGTGATCACTATTGCCTGACGGCTGGATGCTGACCAACCGCCACCTCCCCACCCCCAGCTTTCTACCTGACCCATTCCCCCTCCCCCAGCAAATTTGGTCCTGCTGAATATCAGACCCTGTTTCCCAAAAAGTAAGACATCCCCCCCAAAATAAGACCCAGTTACAGTTTTGCCTCTCGCTGAAATACAAGACCTCCCCGAAAATAAGACCTCTCTGATAATAAATAGAGCTGTGTTTGACCTCAGGGGGATTAAAATTCAACTTGTTTCCAACTGCCTGGGCAGAATGGAGTATCCAGGAAATAATGTCATTGCACATGTGAGTTTGTGGACTTTCATAATTGCTACAATGCCATACAACTTTTGTCAACTGACTTTAAACAATTGTTCATTGATTTCAGAGAGAGAGAAAGGAAGAGAGAAACGTCACTTTGTTGTTCCAATTATTTAAGCATTCACTGGTTGTTTCTTGTATGTACCCTGACAGGAGATTGAACCCTCAACTTTGGCATATTGGGGATGACGCTCTAACCAACTGAGCTAACTGGCCAGGGCCGAACTGACTTTCTTTTTAAATCGACAATCAAATAATTCATCCAACACATATTTCCTGAGCCCCTGCTAATACCAAGTATGAATTGTAGAGCTAGGAATATGGCAATTACACGGACCTGTTGCTCAGGGAATAACGCCCCCCCCCCCCTCAGTTTTTCTACTCTCTAGTGTGGAAGACAGGCCATAAACAAAGAAATAAATATGTAAGTACAAATTGTGATACATTCAGAGAGCAGAGTGCTGTGTTCAATAATACGGTAGTTGGGGTGGGAGCGAATATGCATGGTGATAGGAAAGATCTCAGGTAAGGTGAAATCTAAAGGATAAGAAGAAGGCAATACTATCATATAACATTGGGGGAAGGAGGGGAGGGAATTGTTCTAGGCAGAAGGGACAGCAAGTGCAAAGGCCCTGAGGAGCACAAGACCTTCCCTTGTTAGAGGAAGTTGGAGCAGAGAAAGCCAGAGAAGAAAGACACATATGGGGTAGGTTTGGGTTGGTCCAAGCAGGGAACTGGTAGGAGATTTGGTCATTAGTCTAAGAGAAATGAGAACCAATAAAGGTTTTAAGCAGGAAGAGACATGATTTACATTTTTATCAGACTGTTTGGCTTCCTGGCAGATGGTGGGGACAGAATAAAAGGGAAATGGAGGAGGGGAAGAAAAGTCAGCGAGGGGGCAGTTAATTGTCCAGTTAGGACATGGTGGTAACTTTTGACTGGGAGATGGCTGTGGAGGCATAAAAAGACAGACATATTTGAGGTATATTTTGACTTAGAATCTATAGGGTTTGATTAAGAATTGGGCGGGTAGAGAGGAAGATGCTGGTGAGGAAAGGGAAGGAATCAAGGACAACTCCCATGTTTCTGGACTGAACACATTGGTGGGTAGTTCTGCTGGGGTGGGGAATTCTGGAGAGGAACATTTATTTTATTTTTTTCCTCTACAGGATACCGTGATAGGAAGAATCTGGAGTTCCACTTGAGGCCTGTTAAGTTTGATATGCCAATGAGATATCATAATATAGCAGGCCCTCTGTATCCACGGGTCTCACATCCACGGATTCAGCCAACTGTGGGTCAAAAACATCCAGAACAAGCTCTGGCTGTGTGCTCAGTGGTGAGAGTGTTGGCCCATGCACTGGAGGGTCTTGGGTTTGATTTCTGGTCGAGGGTGTGTATCTGGGTCGCAGGCTTGATCCCTGCCCCTGTCGGGGTGGATGAGGGAGGCAGCCAATCCATGTGTCTCTCTCACATCAATATTTCTCTCTCTCTCTCTCTCTCTCTCTCTCTCTCTCTCTCTCTCTCTCTCTCTCTCCCCCCCCTCTCTCCTTCCCCCTCCCTCCCTTCTACTCTCTCTGAAATCAATGGAAAAAATATCTTCAGGTCAGGATTAACAATATATATTTGGGGAAAAAATCCCATAAAGTTTCAAAAACAAAACTTGAATTTGCCACACACTGAGCACTACGCGGAATCCACATGAATGAAGTGATGTAGGCATACTCTTCTGCAGCCTCTATGCAAATACACCACCATTTTATATAAGGGACTTGTGCATCCTTGAATTGTGGTATCTGTGGGGGTCCTAGAACCAATCCCATAGGGGATGGGGGATATTGAGGGACAACTATAGTTAACATTTATTGGGTGCTTAACATGTGCCAAACCCTGTTCTAAGTGCTCTATATCCATTAACTCATTTAATCCTCATAATGACTGTGAGAGGGTATATATATATCATTTATGGTCCCTCCTTCATAGCTGAGGGAATTGAGCCACAGAGAGGTGAATTAATTGGTCAGGAGCACACAACTTGGAAGCTGCAGGCCAGTATCCAATCCCAAGTGGTCCAGCTCTAGGAGCCACGTTGTTAACTGCTGTCCCTCCGCTACCTCCAAGGCATCTGAGGAGGCAACTGGATGCCTGAATGGGGAGCTTGAAGCAAAGGGCCAAAACCCAGAGGATGTTAAAGCCATGGGAAAAGGTGAAACAATCCCAGGGACAATAGCACAGAAGAGGAAGAGGAGGGGCCCAGGACGGAGGACCCTCGGAGTTACGTAGAGCAAGACCAAGGAAGGGAGATGGAGGAGTGGACATAGACGGGGAGGAAGGCCAGGTGGGGTACTGTCACCAAGAGTAGGATAAGCCATGGTCCTGAAGGGGAGGAGCAGTCAACTATGTCCCAAATCGCTGAGAGGGTCGCGTAAGCTCCAGACTGAAAAGTGACTGTTGGCCATGGCAACCTGGATGCCTCCGGGGACCTTGCCAGGAGCAACTTGAAGTTATGAAAGAGTAGGGGCAGGAGCAGACCAGAGTGGCTGACTGGCATTTGGGAGGAGAGGAAATAAAATTGGGGGTCAGATAACTCTTGACAAGGTGAGCAGAGAAATGGGGTGGTATCTGTTTGGATATGTGAAGTCAAGGAAACTTCTTTCTTTTAAAGAACAAAGATACCGCCCTCCCGGTGGGATTTGGTTGCTTGGGCGTTGTCTCCATACCATTTATCAAAGAGCCTTTCCTTTCTCCATTGTATGTTTTTGGCTCCTTTGTGGAAAATTAATTGCCCGTATATGTGTGGGTTTATTTCTGAGCTCTCGATTCTGTTCCGTTGGTCTGTGTGCCTATTTTTCTGCCTATAACATGCTTTTAAAATAATTGTAGCTTTAATTGGAGTCAGTGAATATGATACCTCTGGCTTTGTTCTTTTTCCTCAAGATTGTTTAAGGTATTCAGGGTCTTTTGTGATTCCATACAAATTTGACGATTATTTGCTCTATTTCTTTGAAAAATGTCATTGGGACTTTGATGGGGATTGCATTAAATCTATATATTGCTTTAGGTAATATCACCATTTTAACTATGTTGATTCTTCCAACATATGAGGATAGAATATCTTTTTCTTTCTTTGTGTCTTCTTTAATTTCTTTCAACAATGTCTTATAGTTTTCAGTATGTAAGTCCTTACTCCCTTGTTAAGTTTATCCTAGCTGTTTTATCTTTTTTTTGTTGTAATTGTAAATAGAATTGTTTTCTTCATTTCTTTTTCTGGTAATATATAGATTTTTGTACATTCATTTTCCCCCCATTTTTTGTACTGAATTTGTTTATTGTTTCTAATAGATCAAAAAAACAATAGGGTTTTTTATATATAGGATCATGTCATCTGCAAAAAGTGACAATTTTGCTTCTTCATTCCCAATTTAGATGCCTTTTATTTCTTCCTCTTGCCCGATTGCTCTGGCTCAGACTTCCAGTACTATGTTGAACAGTGGTGAGAATGGGCATCCTTGCATTGCTCTGATCTTAGAGGAAAGCTTTCCATTTTTTCACCAATGAATATTCTGTTAGCTGAGAGTTTATCATATATGACCTTTATTATGTTAGGTACTTTCCTTCCATGCACTTTTTATTATAAATGGATGTTGTACCTTGTCAAATGCTTTTTCTGCATCCATTGATATGATCATATAATTTTTTTAAAGAGTCATGTTTTTTTAGAAAAATATATTTTTATTGATTTCAGAGAGAAAGGGAGAGTGAGAGAAAGACAGAAACATCAATGATGAGAGGGAATCATTGATCAGCTGCCTCCTGTGTGCCCCCACTGGGGATCCAGCGTGCCACCTGGGCATGTGCCCTTGACTAGAATCAAACCCAGGACCCTTCCACAGGCTGATGCTCTGCCCACTGAGCCAAATCAGCTAGGGCTGATCATGAAATTTCTACCTTTTATTTTGTTAATGTGATATATTGCATTGATTGATTTATGAATGTTAAACTATTCTTGTGTCTCTGGAATGAATTCTATTTTATTGTGTTGTTTTATCTTTTTAATGTACTGTTGTACTCAATTTAATGTATTGTTTAGAATTTTTGCATCTATATTCATCAGCGATATTGGCCTGTAATTTTCTTTTTTTGTGTGTTGTTCTTGCCTGGTTTTAGTATCAGGATAATGTTGGCCTCCTAAAATGAGTTAGGAAATATTGTCTTTTCTCCAGTTTTTTGGAAGAGTTTGAGAAGCATAGATATTAAATCTTCTTTGAATGTTGGTAGAATTTACTAGTGGAGCTGTCTGGTCCTGCACCTTTGTTTTTTCAGAAGGTTTTTAATGGCTGTTTTAATTTCCTTACTTTTGATCCGTCTTCCAGTTCTTCATGATTCAGTTTAGGAGAGTTAGGTATTTCTAAGAAGTTGCCCCTTTTTTTTAGGTTATTGAATTTGGTGACATATAGACTTTCATATCCTTTAAAAAAATTTTTTTTTGATTGATTTCAGAGGGAAAGGGAGAATGAGAGATAGAAACATCAATGATGAGAGGACTCATTGATCGGCTGCCTCCCGCACGCTCTCTACTGGGGATCGAGCCCACAACCTGGGCATGTGCCCTTGACTGGAATTAAACTTGGGACCCTTCAGTCTGCAAGCCAACACTGAGCCAAACTAATATGAGCTAGGGCTCATATTATTCTTTTATAATCCTTTGCATTTCTGTGGTGTTCATTATAACTTCTCTTCTTTCATTTCTGATTTTGTTTGAGTCTTTCCTCTTTATTTCTTCCGTGAGTCTAGCCAGGGTCTGTCAATTTTATTTATCTTTTCAACCACATCAAAATTACAACTAAAATACAGCCACTGAGTCACGCCTGCTGGCCAGATTATTATGACCACCTGATATTTGTGGGCAAATTAGCTACAATTTCACGCTGAAGTTGCTAGAGGGCCAGACCATTATAAATAGGGAAGTAGGTTGCTTACCACGACAGTAGAAGTGATTTTTTCCTGAAGATATGGGTAAGCAACACGATTTAACAGCCTTTGAAAGTGAGTTATATATATATACTGAGTGGCCAGATTATTATGACCACCCCATCGGTACTTCGTTGAGCCTTCAATACTGCAGCGATTCTCCTTGGCATTGACTCCACGAGATGTTGAAAGGTGTTTCAAGGAATCTGACACCATGCCTGATGAATAGCACTGTACAGCTCTGTGAGATTTGATGGTTGTGGAACCAGCTGCCTGATGACTCTTTTAACTTCATCCCACAAATGCTCAATTGGATTGAGATCTGGTGATTGTGGGAGCCACCTAGGCAAGGTCAAGTCTCCCTGATGTTCTCGAAACCCTTAGCTTTTGCTGATTGTATTCTCTGTTAAAGTGGTCCTCTCTCCTTCGCATGGTCTGTAAGCGGAAACCTGATCTAGAAGTTCAATCAGATTCAGATTTGAGTTATTATTTTGATTTTTCTGCAAGATCACGTCACAAGAGAGTTGTATTTGGTTCTTTTCTTATGGCAGCCACGTTGTACGGGTTAGGATGCCTTTGCTGGAGACCCTAAGGTTAACTGGCTTACACGATAAGAAAAGCTGCATCTACCATAGCCCCAGGGAGGTGACAGTTACTAGACAGAACTGTTTCCATGGCCCCAGGTTCCTCCCTTCCTGACGATGTCTCTTCATGGGCCTCGCTGTGGGATGCCTACATCGTAGAGCTCCTATGGGCGTCACAGGGACAGTGTCACCTCTCCTACAGATGTGAGCGTGGCCCGTGACTTGGCCGAGGTCTCTCATAGAGCATCACAGCCAGTGCTGTCGCTCTGTCGTTACCCGTCTTGGCACAGTTGACCTTTAATGGAGCCCTGGTAAGGGAGGGAGGAGGAAGGTACTGTCTGTTCTTCCCTGCCTGCTGCAGACCTTGAGGGAGCCACAATAAACGCTGTGTTTGTTTGCTATGCACTTGGCTTTTGGTCTCAGCAGGAGGAAGAGCTAGAACAGGTGTGGCAAGACCAGGAGACCTGCGGCACCACAGTGGAAGGTGGGGTGGGACAGAGCCCCGGGGCCTGGCAGTGGGCTTCAGGCCTGTGGATTGTAAAGAAATCCAGGAACTTTCTCATGACCCAGCCATCTTCCTCATGCTTCCAGGTGTCTGCCTGGCTGAATACAATGAAATACTAACAATACTTACTGACCTTAATTAAGGTCCTCACCTTGATTAAGGCCTAGCATTGTTTGCATCCCACAAGCTGGTGCTGGCCTGCACTGGGTGCTGTAGACAGAAAAACTCAGGACAGTTCTCCCTGACCTTGGAAGATGACCTTCTGGTGATAAGAAACCAAACAAGATAGATGTGTGATGGGGTGAGATAGGCGGCTTGGAATCCCAGAAGATGACTCAGCTAATCCTCAAGACAGCCCCGCATTATCATACCCATTTTGTGGATGAGAAAATCGAGGTTCAGAGGAGTGAACTGCCCTGCTTTCCGGGTCAGTTTGGTTCTGACTAATTTTCTTCCGCAGGGAGTGATACAGATAAAAATGGGGGTGAAAAGACAAGTTAGAGAGGCCCTCATGAATCATCTGGCTCTTCCCTTGTTGAAATAATGGGGAAATGGACAACCAGACGGGGAAGGGAATTGCTCAGTCACAGAGGAAAAGAAGTGGATCTAGAAAGCAGCTAACTCCCAGGCCAGGGTGTTCTTTAACACTAACTGCTTTTCTCTTCTCCAGCCATCTGAAGATTTCCTGGGACTCCCTCATGTGAGATCCTCCTCAGATTGTGCTGAAAATTCCACCAACTCTGTTTAGATTCTAAACTCCAGAAAGGATAAGAAGAGAATGAATTAGGACAGGCCCTAAAGCCAGGCAAGGATGTGTGCCTGTTGGGGATGATATAAAATAGAGTAGGATACCTAACTACTCTCTAGGAGGCCCAGGGTAGCCCATGCTCGGGAGAGACCAGGGAGCTAGGGAGGGTCTGAGGTTCTGAGTCCTTCCCAAGGCCCCAGCTTGCACCACATCCCTCTGGCTTGGAGGTGCTGGGAGTGGGCTGGCTGGCTCTGGGCCCCAGGCTGCAGCTCTGCGCAGGTGGTGTCTTGACCAGCCTGCTCCCTTGAAGCTACTGGTAAATGAATAACCTCGCTCCTGCCTGCAGGACTCTCTGAGACAAAGAAGCCACCTGGTGCCCCTCAGGGCTTGCTTGGCCTAACCTGCACCTTAGCCAGAGACTATAGGGATGAAGTGAGATGCAAAGGCTTGACTCTGCCCACCCCTCAAATCCCATCCCAGACAGGCCCAGAGAACATTTTTCCTCTCAGTTCCCTTCCCTTACCTATTGCTAACCTCCTCCCTTTCTGACCCTTCCTCTCATTGAGGCCCTTCCCCTTCACTGACCCCCTTCACTGAGTCCCCACCATTTCTTTTATTTTTCCTAAATATATTTTTACTAGGGGCCTGGTGCACAAAAATTTGTCTCTCAGCCCAGCCTGTGCCCTCTTGCAGTCTGGGACCCCTTGGGGGATGGCCACCTGCTGGCGTGCCTGGCCAGCCTGGGTGAGGGGCTGATGGCTGTTTGCAGACTGGCCAAGCCCCCCAGTGGGGACCCTCACCCCATGGGGATGTGGCCAGCCTGGGTGAGGGCTGAGGGCCGTTTTCAGGCTGCCCACAGCTCCCATTGACCTAACCTTCCAACAAGGCTGGCTGGAATTGGGTTTCTGGGTTTATTTATCTTCTATAATTGAAACTTTGTTGCCTTGAGTGGAGGCCTAGGCAGGCAATGAAGCCTCCTGTTTGCTTCAGCTCTGTGGCTTCTATAATTGAAACTTTGTTGTCTTGAGCAGAGGCCCAGCTTGCCTAGACAGGCAGTTTCCTCCATCGCTGGTGCAATGGAAGCCTCCTGTTTGCTCTAGCTCCATGGCTGCTGGCCGCCATCTTGGCTGGGTTAATTTGCATACAGCCGCTCTGATTGGCTGGTGGGGGTGGCTTGGCTTGGGCATTGCTTATGTGTAATGGAGTGAGGGTCAATTTGCATATTACTCTTTTATTAGATTAGATTGATTTCAGAGAGGGAGGGAGAGTGAGGGAGAGATGGAAATATCAATGATGAGAGAGGATCATTGATTGGCTGCCTCCTGCATGCCTCCCAATGGGGATCCAGCCTGCACACCGGCATATGCCTTTGGCCAGAATCGAACCTGGGACCTTTCAGTCTGCAGGCCAATGCTCTATCCACTGAGCCAAACCAGCTAGAACCTCACCATCTCATTGGGCGTTCCTCACACTGAACCTCCCACTATGCCATTTTCCCCTCACAGAGGTTCCCCACTGAGCCCCTCCCCCTTTTCTGAGCCCACATTCCCTTTCCAGCCCTCCCTAGGACCCATCTCCATCAATTGTCCCCCTCGCCTTCATATCCAGACCCTTTCCCTGTTTCCTGGCCCCCAGGCTAGAAGAGTGGTTCCCAAGGGGGAACTGGTTGGAGAGAGTAATGACAACCCCAAGTCCTTTCCTGAATCTCACACAGGATGACCTAAGGCTAGGGTCTTCTTACTATTCATAGGAAGCTACTTCCTCTTCCTTGGGTCATATAGGGTAACATGTTAGTGTTCCTTAACCAAAGAATTTTTGGGGAGCTAAGTGGAGTATTTTACTGAAAAACTTGCCTGTCATTGGACCTTTTGTTTAATTTTGCTTTAAGCAAAGAAGTGTGAGATACAGTAACTGAAATAATGTCAAGTTTCCTCAATCTTAAACACCCGTCCTGTTACCCTCACTCCCCCTCAAGTTGCTAACTTGGCCTTGATTCCCTTTATAAGCAAACCTTTTGGATGCAGGGTCTACATATTCCGTTTTTGCTTCTCTTCTCCCACTCACTTTTCGGTCCTCTGCGTCTGCCCCCATGCCTCTTTCTAAGGCCACCAGTGACCACCTTGCTGTTTTTTTTTTTTAATTTATATTTTTATTGATTTCAGAGTGGAAGGGAGAGGGAGAGAGAGATAGAAATATCAATGATGAGAGAGAATCATTGATTGACTGCCTTCTGCATGCCCCTTATTGGGAATCAAGCCCACAACCCGGGCGTGTGTCCTGTCCGGGAATTGAACAGTGACCTCCTGGTTCATAGGTTGATGCTCAACCACTGAGCCACACTGCTGCTTTTAATCTCACAGCTACTCCTCAGATCTCGCATCTTCCCTGACCACTTCTGCAGCCTCGAGTACTGTGGCCAATGTCTGCCTTCTTGAAACTCTTCCTCCCCTTGGTATCTAGACTGACCTCATCCACTCTCGAGTTTCGGTTCTCTTCTGTATGCTAACAATAGCCAAGTTTACCACTCCTGAGTTCCAGAGCTCTATATATGCCCAGCCATTTCCTGGATATCTTGCCCAAAGCTCCTACAGGCTTGTCAATCTCTGAACACTCAACACTGAACCCCAGCATCTTCCCCCAGTAATCTGGTCTCCTATTTTGGTAAATGGCATCACAATGCAATCCATGATCTAGGGTGGAAAATTGGGGCTCTCCTAGTTCTTCCCTCTTTCCCACCCTGCATATCCAAATGGTTCTCAAGCCCTGCTAACAGCCCCATCAGGCCCTGCTCCCAGTCCTGCTGTCCCTGCTTTATTTCTGGCTTGTTTCATCTCATACTAGGATGGATACATAGCCTCTTAGAAGGTCTTCCGCCTTTAGGGGCCTCCCTGAATCCCAGCTCTGCAGGGGCTGCTGGAGAGGGTATTTTAGAGGGCATAACTTGGACAAGGTACGTCCCTTCCATGGCTCCCATAACAGCAGAGTAAGGTCCAAAGTCTGTCATTCCTCCCAGGAGACTCTCCAAGCCTTTGTCTTTTCTGAGCCCCTGGGCCTCATCGTCACTTCCTCCCTCACCTTGCTATCCATCCAGCCACACAGAATTTCTCTTTCCTGGCCCTGGGCACAGGCCCCCTTTCCCAGTGCCTGGCCTTCCTGCACCTTTCCCAAGATGCCAGTGCTTCTGAACCCCGCCCCCCCCCCAACTCCCCCAGGAAGAAGAGGAGGCTCCTCTCTCATTCTTCCCCCCAGGTGAGAAGATTCTGCCCAGCATGACTTTGGTAGGAAAAAAACACACACCAAAACACAAACACAATAGGTCCTTGTGTTCTCCTTTTCCAAATATGAAATCACAGCATTGAATGTGCTCTTTCATGTAGCACAGGGGCGACTCCGGAGCGCAGGTGCTGTGGAAGACATGCCCCACGCACAAGCCCCAGTGTCAGCCTGGAGAAGACGGTCCCTGACGTCTCCCCCCACCCCCTTGGCTCTCTCCACCAAAACAGCTGCAAGTGCCCACCCTTGCCTCCTAAAGGTCGGAATCCCCAGTGAGTAGGGTAGGCCAGATGGCCGCCAGTACCCGGTTCAGTTTCACTTTCTCGGTGACTGAACCTCTCAGTTCCTCTCTGAGCTCCATCCTAGCAGAATCCAGCCAAGGCCAACCCTTTCGGGAAAGTTGGGGACCTGTGCGCGCACTCAGGGCAAGGAGGCGCGCAGGCAACTGCAAAACGAAAGGCTTTTATTGAAGAATTATCAAGTGGCCCCTTTCAAGGCTGCAGGGGGGAGGGGGGGCCGGGGCCTGACCAACACGAGCCTCCCGCAGGCCTCCCGCAGGCAAGCGTGGCCACCCCACCCCGCACTCCGGAGTGGGAGGTTTCATTGTCTATGCGGGCTGCTCCCCCAGGCTTCGCTGCCCCACTGCCTGCCCGCGGAGGGGTGGCAGCTGGGGAAAGGGGCGACGGGCTGGCCCCTGCCAGTCCAGTGAGAGGGCTGCCGGACACCTGGGCTGGGCTGGCTTCCGATGATGCAAGGTGGGCGGCTGGAGTGGTAGGCGCTCCAGCGCGCGCGAGGGTGGCGATGCGCGGCGGCCCCTCAGACGTAGTCCTTGCGGTCGTAGGCCGTGCCGGTGCCCGTGCCTGGCCCGGCGGATCGCGGCGCCGAGTAGAGGATCTTGGCGGGCGCGTATTTCTTCTCGTGCGGGGGGCACGAGCAGCAGAGCAGCGCGCCCCCCAGCAGCTGCAGCGCCGCGGCCGCCCAGCCCACGTACAGGCCCGAGCCTATCTCGCGCTTCTGCGAATCGGGCACCAGCGGGTTGTAGAAATCCTGGACGATGGTGTTGGCCGACCAGGACACCGGCACGAGGGTGAGCAGGGCGGCCAGCAGGAAGAGCACGCCCGCCACGATGGTGATCTTGGCCTTGGCGGTGTCGTCCTGCACGCAGTTGGTGCACTGGGCGCCCACCAGCGCCACGAGGAGCCCGAAGGCACCCAGCAGGATGGCCACCACGATGAGGGCGCGGGCCGCCTGCAGGTCCTGCGGCAGCGCCAGCAGCGAGTCGTACACCTTGCACTGCATCTGGCCGGTGCTCTGCACCACGCAGTTCATCCACAGGCCCTCCCAGGTGATCTGCGCCGTGATGATGCTGCTGCCGATGAAGGCCGTGACCCGCCACATGGGCAGCGCGCAGCACACGATGGTGCCCAGCCAGCCCAGCACGGCCAGCGAGGTGCCCGTGATCTCCAGGCCCATGGACATGGCTGCCGCTCCGAGGCCGGCGCTGCCGGGCGGCTCCGGGTGCAGGGACGACGAGGGGCGCGGCCGCTGGGCCTGGAAAAGAGCTGCGGGCGCGCCGACTGAAGTCGCCCCGACGGACGGACGGACGATCCGACGAAGCGCGCGCTCGCTAACGGCTCTGCTCCGCCGGCTGCGCCCGCACCTGCCTGTGGCTTTGTGGGCGGCGGCGGCGGCGGCGACTGAACTGGCCCCGAGTTGGGCCGATTGGTCCTCGCTCCTGCTCAGCGCCCGGCGGGGGCGGGAGGGGCGGAGCCGCGTCCTCCGGGACCCGGGGACCGTGACGTGGCCCCTCTGCCCACCTCCGCGAGGGCCGGGGGCGGAGGCCCGGCCGGGAGTGGCTCGCGGCAGGTAGGGGTGTGCCGCGAGGGGCGGGTCTGGGCTGGAGCCCGGCCCCTCCCGCCTCGCCCCCCTGCGGGGTCACCGATTCCGCCGCAGGTCGGGGGGAGGTTGCACGTTACAGGCTGTTGGGCGGGTCCCCAGGCTCGGCTTCGGGCACGGCCGCGTGGGGACCGGGGCGCAGCCTGTCGCCCGGGATCCCCGGGGCCTGGAAGGGCGGCGCGGGCGTGGCCGCGGGCGCTCCCGGGAGTGAGCGGCGCACCTGCTCCTGCGTCCCTCGGGCCTCCGAGCAGCTCTCGCCACGCCGGATGCCCGCTCGATTCAGGCCCATGGGGTTGCCAGCCCTGCAGATCTGGACTTTGTAGCCAGGAGCCGCCCTCAGGAGCACTCAGGAGACGCCGCTGGGCCGGCGCTGCACTAAAATCCTCCCCCTTCCCCCCAGCCGAACCAGCAGCTATAATCCCTCGCGATGACTCTGGGTCCCTGCAGCTGAGCGGCTCCCCCCACCCAGAGCCCCGTCTTCCCTCCCTCTGGGCTCCAAGTCAGTGCCCAGATTCACCCTGATGAAATGGTGGTGAGAGATGTGACCCGGGCAAAAGTGGGAAGTCAGAGACCTTACCTGCAGCCCTTGGCTCCCCTCCACCCTCCCCTCCCTTCTCCTCTCCGGCTCTGGGATCTCCAGGCTCTTCCTGCGGTGAGCCACGTGCTCCCACTCCCGCCCTGGGCCTTCGCCAATGGGACGCTTGCACATATTCACAAGGCTCATTCCTACCTTTCAGGTTTCTGCTCCCAGCAAGGCCTTCTTTCCCTGACCACATTATTTAAAACTAGAGGCCCAGTGCACAAAATTCGCACAAGGTGATGGCCCTCCACTGCCACGTGGCAGTCAGGCCTCTGCCTTGGCCCCTGCCCACCACAGCGGTTGGCTCAGCCCTTGCAGCCCAGGTTTTGTCCGGAAGGTTGTCTGGAAGAATGTCCGGAAGGATGTCTAATTAGCATATTATGCTTTTTTTATTATTATAGATTATTATAGATTACAACTACTCACTCCACAGTGTTCTGTCCCTTTTTCATACTTTATATTCTCCTCCGATTTTAACACCACCTGTCATACTCTATATTCCTCTTAGTTATTTTTTATTCTCTCTCTGCTTCAATATGTAAGCTCCATTGGGACAGCCAGAATGTCCCCAAACGGGCAAGGATTTCTGCTGGTTTTGTTCACTGCAGTATCTCTAGTGCCTGGAACAGTGCTGGGTACTCACGAGAACATTGGTTTCATGACTTGAACGAGGGAAGGGCATCGCTTTCTTGTGTTCTTACAACCTTGCCGGCCTAGGTCCTCCTACTGGCATAAATGACTGATAGTGGACACTACTGTGCTTCCTGAATCAGAGGGTTTGTAATCTAATAGAAACCAAGCACACTTCCAAGCTAGATAAGAAACCTCATTGAGCCCTGGCCAGTGTTTCTAGGTGGTTAGAGTGTTGGTCTGCTCATTGAAGGATCTTGGGTTCAATTACCCGTCAAGGACTCTTACCTGGGTTGCAGGTTCAACTCCATTGGGGTGTGTGCAGGAGGCAACCAATAGATGTGTCTCTCTCACATCGATGTTTCTCTCACTCTTTCTCTGTCTCCTTCCCACCCTCCCTTTCTTCTACTTTCTCTCTTTTTAAAAAAATATTTTTATTGATTTCAGAGAGGAAAGGAGAGGGAGAGATAGAAACATTAATGATGAGAGAATCATTGATCCGCTGCCTCCTGCACGTCCCCTATTGGGGATCGAGTCCACAACCTAGGCATGTGCCCTTGACAGGAATCAAAACTGGGACCCTTCAGCCTGCAGGCCGACACTCTAGCCACTGAGCCAAACCGGATAGGGTCCTTCAACTTTCTCTAAAAACCAATGGAAAAAATATCCTCAGGTGAAGATTAACAACCAAAAAAGGAATCTCACTGAGTGGGGGATTTTCTGGTTTTCTCCATCTCTCTCAAAATCACAGGCAAGTAGCTTGTATTCTTTTCTGTAAGTGCCAAAGCCCTGGGGTGATATAAGAGTAAGGTAGCCCTGGCTGGTGTGGCTTAGTGGATAGAGCATCGGCCTGAGGACTGAAGGGTCCCAGATTTGATTCTGGTCAAGGGCATGTACCTTGGCTGCATGCTCGATCCCTGGCCCTGGTCCATGCCTGCAGGGGACAACCAATTTGATGTGCCTCTCTCACATCTATGTTTCTCTTTCTCTGTCTCACCCTTTCCCTCCCACTCTCTTTTATAAATCAATGGAAAAATATCCTTGGTGAGGATTAACAAAGAACAAAAAAACAACAACAATACAGATTTCTAGAAAAAAACAAAACAGTAAGGTAAACAGGGCCAGATACCCAGGGAACTAGGGTCCTACTTCTTGCAGGGGCAAAGGTTTTGGGTGGGGCCATTGGGGTTGGGCTGGGCAAGGCTGGGAGTGCCCAGCCGGTGCTGGGTGGGGGCTGCCCTGAAGGAAGTTTGTAGAGGCTAGGTCCATTTCAGTGGACTGCGGGCTGCTAGTTTCCTGGTTAGTGGGGGTGGCTTTGGCCCAGAAGGGAGATAGAACCCCCAGACAGCGTGGCTGGACTTGGTGGCGGGCTGAGGTGGGTTCCCTGCGGGTCGTGTCTGAGTGAGGGGCTGCTGTCTCTTGCTGCTGTGCAGGGAAATTGTGTGGACCAAGGGTGGGGTTTAGTGGGCAGACCTGAATTTGCGCTGTCTCTACTCCCACCAGTCATGTGACCTTGAGAAAGTCCTTTTCCACCTTTAGTCTCAGTTCCCTCTTGTGTGCAGAGGAGTATGGTCTGATTGCTCAGGTTAGGGGCAGCGGGAGTGGGTTGAGCAGACAGAAAGAGGGATTTGTTCCTGAGCCTGAGTGAGGTGGATCTGCTGGGCAGGGCTGTGAGGAGCTGAGGACAGAAAGCTTCATGACCCGGGGCCAAATTTCAGGGACTCTGAAAGAAGACTTTGGCTCTGGGCAAAACAGCTCCAATTAATTTTTTTGTGTGTGTGTTCTTGCAACCTTGGCTTAATATCTACCATGGCTCTTACAAACCAATAATAAAAAGACAAATAATCCAATTAGAAAATGGTCGGAGTATCTAAATAGACACTGAGACTAGACAAAGAAGATATGCAAATGGCCAAAAGCACATGAAAAGATGTTCAACACCATTAGTCGTTAGAGAAATGCAAAGCAAAGCCACGGAGATGCCACTGCTCCCTCACTAGGATGGGAATCGGGAGGGCGTGGAGAAACTGGAACCCTCCCGCGATGCTGGTGGGCATGTGGGGCATCACAGTTGCTCCTGAGAACAGTTTTTTTCTCAAAAGTTCAAGTTACCATGTGACCCAGCAATTCTATTACTTACCCAAGAGAAATGAAAACATGTTGAAACAAAATATTTGTACAAAAGTGTTTATAGAAGCATCCTATATAATAAAAGCCTACCATGCAAATTGTTCCCTCTGGCGGTAGTTCGGTAGTTCCACTGGGAGTTCGACCAGGAGACCGGGAGTTCGACGTCTTGCTATGACATGCACTGAGCACCAGGAGGTGGCGCAGGACATTGGCAGTGGGCGGCAATGGAGGCGCTGCAGGCCCCGATGGGCCCCAATGAGAGTGGGGTGTGCCTACCCCCTTTTCTTGAAAGTGGAAGCCCCCCACCTGTTGCCTTGCATTTGGCTCCTTGCATGCATTTTTGTTTCCCATTCTTGAGTTGGAGACCCCTGGCTTAAGCTTTGCAGTTAAATGTTTTGGCTCTGGGCTCCCTACTTGCAACCAAAATGAGAAACAGGAAAAGAAAGAAACTCAAAGGAACCTCAGCTGGGATTGGCTGGGGCCGCGGGCTGCAGGAGAGAGAGGAGTGGGAGTCCTTGGGTCCCTGCCCCTCCGGGGTCTTGTGTCCTCACCTCACGAAGCCTCCCTTCCAGGGAATGGAGGGTAGTAACGGCTGTGGACTTCTAAGTTTATTTAAACCGTGGGGACCTTATCATATCTTCATCCAAATAGCACGAAGTTAAACAAAGCAGCTTTTGAGGCCCACGGAGAAAGAAGTTGATTTAAGATAGGGCCCTATCAGGGGTTACTCACCCCTTACTGCCTCGCGCCTTATCGCTGACAGAGGCCCGGTTCCCCTGTGAGGGCAGTCCTGCGGCATTGTGTGCTCCGACTCTGAGCTCCGCCTCAAAGGAACATCTTGCTGCTGGAGGGGCTCCGATAGCACTGTGTCCTCTAAACAGTCTTGTGGGTGCTTTTCTCCCCCTGGTGTCTGTTCAATGGGCTGCGTGTGACCATAGTGGTTACTGTGGCAGGAAAGGAAGCATGCGAGGCTTTGCCTGACCAGGCCTGACCCGAGTGCCCACTGGCAGCAAAGTCGTACCAATCCTGAATCCAGTATGGCACCCTTCTTCCTTAGGGACCAGTCAGACACAGTCCTTTTTGGTTGTGGGGTCATCGGTAATTTGCTTATTTGGGGTTTGAATTTAGTTTACTTGTGTATCATGCTTCTGCCATTCCTGAACTTGCTGATGTTCCATAAGCTGTCCTGGTGAATGTTGACGCTGCCTTAGAGTGGGAGAAGTATGGGGTGATGTCCTGCTCTCACCACCAACCCCACCATCTAGGAGCCTCTGGCCTTGCAGGATGTTGGAATGGCTTTTTGGAGAGAGCCCTGACCCCACCTGGGAGACAGCAGTGTGGGAGGTTGGGCTGCCGTGTTGCAGATGCTCTTAAGGCCTGTGCTGTTTCTCCTGTAGGCGAGCGCATGTGCACTTAAAGACTTCCTCTTCCCCTGCTCTGCTGAAGGGGGTTTAATGATTGTGCCCAATTTCCCTCCTAGCCCATCTCACTCATCAGAAGGAGGAAGAGTTGCTTGCTGAGGGAAAACCCATGCAGATAGACCAGGGATAGAAGAGAGGTTTTCTGAGCAGTTTCTAGAAGATCTGCTTAGCCAGTGGTGGGGTGGAAGGTGAGAAGGGAGGAGAGGAAAGGGAGCTCTCATCTGTGGGGCAGTAGACCACATATTTTGGTATCTTTGACATCTTTTTGTTTTTTTAATATATCTTTATTGATTTCAGAAAAGAAGGGAGAGGGAGAGATAGAAACATCAATGATGAGAGAAGCATTGATCGGCTGCCCCCGCATGCCCCACACCAGGGATTGAGTCTGCAACCGGGCATGTGCCCTGACTGGGAATCTAACAGTGACATCCTGGTTCATAGGTTGACATTCAACCGCTGAGCCACGCTGGCCAGGCCCTTTGACATCTTTCCAAAGACAAGGGTGGGGTGGGGTTCCCTATGCATTTTTTAGATCATACTTTGTGAATGTGACTGGGCTGCATTAGGTCTCTAGGATCGCAATGTTATCTGTGGATCCAGGCAGGAACTGATAAACATTCACAGAAAACATTCTCCCCTCCCCCCTAACCCCCAGGGGCAGGACTGCCAAGGTCTGGGAGGCCCGGGAATGAAGACAAAATGAAGACAAAGGCATCCGTGTGGGAGGAGAGTGCTGGGGCAACACTGAAATGTTGAGTGAAGGACGGAAGGCATAAGCTGGGATTAGTGTAGAAACCAAGATGGCAGCCCACCTTCTTGCTGCTAGACTGTAAAATTGCCTTGCTCCCTTGTACATATTTTTAAAACTATGAGATATTTCAACCATATGGGAAAGTATAAAGAATAATACAAAAAAACACCCATGAGACCCCACCACACTCAGATTTAACAAGTCTTATTCTGCTGAAGGCTCTTGGTAGCACTTACTTTTCCCATTCACTTGTTTTCCTCCAGTTAACATGATCCTGAAGTTGATGTGTCATCTCCTTGTCAAGTTTTTATAGGTTTGCTGCTTAGATGTATATTCATTCACAATACATAGAGCTATCTTGTACACCAAACATTATTACATAGATGGCCTTATGGTCTACATGTTGGACAATTTGCTTTTTCTGTCGACTGTATGTTTTCAAAATTTATCCATCTACATATATAAAAGCCTAAGCAACCATTATGATCAAACAACTGGAACGACTGGTCAACCAGTTGCTGTGATGTGCACTGACTACCAGGGGGCACACACTCAATGCAGGATCTGCCCCCTGGTGGTCAGTGAGCTCCCACAGCCAATCCCCCACAGTCCCTCCCTCCCTCTGGCTGGCTGGCTCCCCTGGCAGGCCTTGATTGCCGGCCAGGCCAAGGGACCCCACCTGTGCACGAATTCGAGCACCAGGCCTCTAGTGTTTATATAAGAAGCTCAGGTTAACTTATTGTACCTGCTGCATAGTATTTCCTTGTGTGAGTAGGCCACAGCTTATATCCGTTCTCTTGATGAGCATTTGGATTGTTTACAACGGTTTTACTATTACAAATAAGATATGACACATGGCCTTGTAAATGCCTCCAGGTGCATATGTGTGAGAGTTTCTCTAGAAGTAAAATTGCTGGATCACTGGATGGTATACCACACCTTACCAGGTATTGCCAAATGATCCTCTAAGATTGTTGTATGAATTGACACCCTCTTCAGCATGTTGGAGAGTTCCTATTGCTATACATTTTTGCCAACACTTGGTAGCACCAGACTCTTCATTGTTTTTGTCATTCTGTGGGTGTCAAGTGGCATCTCATTATTGTTTTAATTTGTATTTCTTGTTATCAGTCACATTGAACATCTTTCCATTTATTGTTTCAATGTTTTCTTCATGAGCTTCTTTTCGATTGCCCTAATTTTCTATTGGTATGTTTGTCCTATTGTTGATTTATGGAATTTATATGTTCTGAGTATCAATCATTTGCTGGTGATGTGAATTGCAAATATCTTCCCTAAGACTATGGTTTATGTTTCACCATTTTATGTTTTCTTCTTTTTTTAGACATATTTTTATTGATTTCAGAGAAGAAGGGAAAGGGAGAGATAAAAACAATGATGAGAGAGAATCACTGACTGGCTGCCTCTTGCACGCCCCCTACTGGGGATCAAGCCTGCAACCCGGGCATGTGCCTGACTGGGAATTGAACCCGGGACCTCTTGCTCCATGGGACCACGCTCAGTCCACTGAGCCACCGAGCCGCGCCCCCCCCCCCCCCCCCCCCCCCCCCCCCCCCCCCCCCCCCCCCCCCCCCCGGCTTATGTTATCTTTTTTGAGTCATAAAATCTATTCAGCCCCTGCCCTGGGGAGTCTCAGCCTGGAGCGGAAGTGTGGAGGAATCACATACACCGGAAGCTGCCGACGAGTCAGCAGATGCCACACGCTGGAGCTTTGCCTCTGTACACGGGTGCTAAGCTGCACTGGCAGGAATGTGGAATCCGGAGGCGTTTTGGAGAGGTGGCTTTGCAGCCAACTTTTTGGTACATCGACACCTGTGCTTTATGTGTGTTCTCTGAGACCCAGCCTTCAGTGGGGATAATGTTGGGAGCAAGAGGCAGTGAAGGCACCTCAGGTTCCTTGGTGATAAAGTGCCTGGCCCAGGTTAAAACCCACTTGTACTTTCCTCCCTGAGCAGGAAGGCCACTGGGCTATGCTCCCCGCCCCCCTTCCCCCCAATTTGGCATCCTCTCTACCTCTGCGGCCTGTCTCCTTCTCCCTCTTTCCCCAGTGAGCCTCTTAAACTGGCCAGTGGAGAAGCAAATCTGGTTCTGGAGCCGGCGAGCGTGTGGGTGGCCCAGGTATGCTGTGCAGTGAGCAGGTCTGTGTGCTCACTGGGTGATACGCTTTGCGGGGGGGGGGTGCTGCTTCTCGGTGGACTGCCGTCCGTCCGTCTGCCATCTGACTGCGTTTGGGTGCCTGCGTGTGTCTGTGTGTGGTGGGTGTTTATTTCTGGGTGAGGGTGGTGGTGTTTGGAATTAGCCTGTGTGGGTGTGTGTCTGTGGGTGTGTACGCGTGTGTTTCTCATCCAGGTGTCCACAGTTCTGGGCATGGTCTGACCCTCCTTGTGGGTGGTGGTGGGAACTGTGAGGTGAGCGGTCAAGGTAGGGTGGCGCTGTTGTTCTCGGACTGGCCTGGTTGGCTGCTTTTGGGTAATTCCCAGCCTCTAGGGTGTCATGGAACCTGGAAGAGAAGAATGAGTCACTCCCCCCGCCCCCCACTGGCCTCAGAGAACCCTCTTCCCTGTCCCCAGGGCCAGGTTTCACCGGGAGCCATAAAAGCCATAAAGAGGCCCTCCCCAAGTTTCTTCCGCTTTCAGGCAGGCCCGCAGACACTGAGCCTGGGGCTGCCTCCAGGCTGTGCCCAGGGTGCGGCTCGTTCGGATGCCACCACGTCCCTCTGAAGCTAGGTGGTCTGAGATTGCCCCACATGACTTGCCTGGCTGACTGGTCTGGGTCCTCAGCCTCCTCTGCCCACGCTGAGCACCTCCCTCTGAGAGCCTCTCCCCTCCCAGAGTCCTCACTCCCCTTGGTGAAGCCCCTCCCCGCACTGAGTCTCCTTCCACTCTGTGCCTGGTCTCTTCACTAAGCTCTCTTCCCCCCCTGAAGGAGGGTGTGGGTGAAATTAGAAACAGGAGCCCTGAGGGATCTGGCGCTGGGAGAGGGAAGGAGCGTAGGGTGGGGCCTGGGAGCCGGCCGGCTTATCTTTGGCCTGGCTGCCTCTCCCACCTGGTGAACGTGTGGGCCAGGGTTTCACCATCTTCCCAGGCCTACGTGGGCCTGGCTGTGATCGAGGGGGAGCTGGGAGGAGGAAGAGTAGAAGTGCCATTATCCCTGGGGCTCCAGGGCCGCGCCTCCCCCTCCTCCCCTTCCTCCTCCTCACACAAGCACGCACTCACCTACAGGCCCTCCCTCCTGCCCTCTCCATGGAGGGCCCAGAAGAAGTCCTGTCCCTCATTCTCAGGCTCTTAGTCTCAGGTCCCGGCCCTAAGGGATCTAGGCTGCCCTAGTCCACCCCTCTCGGCAGACTTTTAAGACTGCTGCCAGGACTCCCCTCCAGGAGGCTTGGCGGAGGGCTGCAGAGGCGCTGGCCTCCACCAGGGAGTGCTCCTCTGCTCCTGGGGCTGCTCCGTCTGGTGTGGGCTACTCCCTGCCTGTGGACCTCACAGTCCTGCCTTGAATGGCCACCCCCTTGGTCTTGGCCTCAGGGCCTCAGCCACATTTGCTCTGCAGGCCCTGAGGGAACCCACCGAAGCTGCCCAGCTGGCGGATGGACCTCTGCCATTCCCATGGCACCGGCCAGCTTTTATTTTTTATCCTGATGGAAACGCTGTAAACCTCACCGATGGGTCACCATTTGCATTGAACCCCCTCCCTTCACTGAACTCCAGTTGGGGTGCTTTTGGTGGCCCCATCACATTTCTGCCGCCAGGACTTCCTTCTCTCTCCTCCACCTGCCAGAGCGAAGGAGCAATTTTCAAAATTCT
>PVJC01011117.1:0-42225 GCA_004026665.1 Murina feae
ATAGAGAAATAGAGACAAATATTTTATTGCTTTATAAAACCTGGTATATTCTGTGCTCTTAAACAGAACTTAAACAATAACAACAAAATATTTCCCCAGCTTCTGGGATTTCTCAAAGAGAATTCTTTAAAAATGAAGAACTTTAATCATTGGGTCCCTTTAGATTTTATAGTAGTGTAAGAAATATATGTTTGAAATTCCTAATATATGCTTAGTTCTCTCCTAACACCTAATATATTTCCCTTTAGAAAAGAAAAAGAATAACATGAAAAAATTGAAGAGAAATATTACCTAACACAAAACACATATTTTTCAAAGATTATATTTCCATTTCTACATAATATACTGTCATTATGACACTGTCATTGCATTTTTTAAATCATAAACAAGGGCACTAAAAAGAAAATGAATGACAATATAAATGACTTTCTGAAAGTGACATCTATTCCAATCTCAGAAAAAAATTAAGTCTCTAAAATATTAATTGATCATAATGAGGAGGCCAGCCGTTAGGTAAACAGAGGAGCCAGGAGTGTTTCCCACAGGACTGCAGCTCATTGTGAAGGCACCTGGGAACACTGGCTTTGAATTTAAATTTAAAGGTAAATAAAAAGAGATCAGACTGTCAACTTGAAGAACTTCAACTGAGAATGCCATGTTCTGTGTCTTTGTAATTTAGCCACAGATAGGAAGAAATAAAATTGTACTGGAAAATAAAATTGCCATAATTCCTGGACATTGGAAAGGAATTTCAAAAAGATTAGCCTCTGTTTCTTTCTTCCCTGACTCAGAAATGAATTAAAGGTTTGGGTCATGCTATGAGCCAATGACCAAATGGCCAGTTGTTTGGGCGGTATTCCAACTCTGTCAAAAGAATCTTAATCTATTGTCTTTTTCATGACTGGTACAGGGACAGCTGCACTATCCACAAACTTCTCATGCTTTTGGTCTTCACATTCAGGACTTATCCTTTGACATTAGTCCTGAGTATTTCATTTTCCATGAGGCTATTATTTATAAAGCTTCTTTGCAAGGAATGAAACAAGTTATTCAGCACAGTTTCTTCAAACCCCAGATTTTTATTACCAGAGGCTTCCTATGGACATCTCTCTGGAGTGGACCCAATATGTGATGGGATTAAACATGGAAGAAGACTGTCAAGTTCCAACCTATACAGCAAATGCCAAAAACAATGGCAAATTCAGTAGTTGTGTAGTACTTCAGTGCATGCCAAAAACAATGGCAAATTCAGTAGTTGTGTAGTACTTCAGTGCAAGCATTCTTTGTTCATCTTTGCATTGTTTTCTGAAGTTGCTAGTACTGTACGTGGAGAAGTATAAATGTAGAGGAATGGAAGCTCGCCTTTCCCCTTCCTTTGCATATCTTTTCATGATGATTGCCCTTTCCCTTCTCTCCAGCATTTATCCCATCCATATAGTTCACAATACTATTTTTTGAAATTTATTTTGGAATTATTATTTAAATATATATACTAGAGGCTTGATGCACAAAATTCATGCAAGGGCCTTGGCCCCGGCTCCTGCCTGCCACTAAAAAGGCTGGGGGCCTCTGCTACCTCTGCCTTAACCCCCACCCACTGTGGCTTTGCCTGGAGGGAAGGACGTCTGGTCTAATAAGCATATTAAGCCTATATATATATATATATATAAATAAATTGTCAATAATATTACAGATGTTTCCCATTTTTTCTTCCTTAAACCTCTTCCTCTCAACCCCTACCTACCATCCTATTGCCAGTGTCCATGGGCTATGCATATCTAATCTAATAAAAGACTAATATGCAAATTGACCATCACTCCAAGACACCTAAGCCACACCCACTATCTAAACCATGCCCACCAGCCAATCAGAGCGGCTGTATGCATATTAATCCAGCCAAGTTGGCGGCTGGCAGCCACGGAGCTGGAACAAGCAGAAGGCTTGCCCTGGTGATGCAGGAAGCTAAGGTTCCTGTCTGCCTAGGCCAGCTGTGGCAACAAAGTTTCCACAACAAAGTTTCAATTATAAAAGATAAGTAAACCCCAGAGACCTGCTTCTAGCCTTGGGCTCAAAGATGCGCTGGGAGCTTGGGTTGTCAGGGGCAACCCAACCAGGGCTCCAGTTAAAGCTACAAAGTTTCAACTTTAGAAGTTAAATAAATTCCAGATACCAGTTTCCAGTCAGCCTCGCTGCAAAAGCCATCAGCCCTTCACCCAGGCTGGCCAGGCATGCCAGTAGGGACCCGAACCCTGAAGGGACTGTGGGCAGCCTGAAAACTGCCCTCAGCCCCTCACCCAGGCTGGCCACACCCCCATGGGGTGAGGGTCCCCACTGCGGGGCTTGGCCAGCCTGCAAACAGCCATCAGCCCCTCACCCAGGCTGGCCAGGCACGCCAGCAGTTGGATATCCCCCGAGGGGTCCCAGACTGAGAGGGCACAGGCTAGGCTGAGGGACCTCCCCCATACCGAGTGCACAAATTTTTGTGCACCGGGCCCCTAGTAAATATATAAGTTCTTTGGTTTATGTCTTCTTGTCCTCCCATTCCCACATTGAAGTGTGTTAGTCTCTTCCATGCCTCCACTCCACTTATTTTGTTGGTCATTTTATTTTGTTCATTAGATTCCACAAATGAGGGAGATCATGTAACATTTGTCTTTCTAAGATTGGCTTATTTTGCTTAGCATAATATTCTCCAGGTCTATCCATGTTGTCCCAAAGGGTAAGATATCCCTCTTTTTTACAGCTGCATAGTATTCCATTGTGTAAATTTCCCATAGCTTTTTTTATGCATTCATCTACTAATGGGTACTTGGGCTGTTTCCAAATTTTAGCTATTGTAAATAATGCTGCTATGAACATATGGATGCATATATTCTTTCTGATTGGTGTTTTAGGGTTTTAGGTTATATTCCCAGAAGTAGAATCTCTGGGTCAAATGGAATTTCCATTTTTAATTTTTTGAAGAAACTCCCTACTGTTTTCTACAGTTGCTGCACCAATCTGTATTCCCACCAGCAGTGAACTAGTGTCCCCTTTTCTCTGTATCCTTACCAGCATTTGTTTGTTGAATTTTGAAGATAGCCATTCTGACTGGTATCAGGTGATATCTCATTGTGATTTTAATTTACATTTCTCAGATGATTAGTGACTTTGAGCATTTTTTATATGTCTCTTGGCCATTTGTATGTCCTCTTTGGAGAAATGCCTATTCAGTTCTTCTGCCTATTTTTTAATTGGATTGTTTGTCATCATTTTGTTTATTCATGAGTACTTTGTGTATTTTGGATATATCATTGGCAAATAGTTCTCCAATACAAGGGGTTCCCTTTTCATTTTGATGCTCGTTTATTTTGCTGTGGGGAAGCTCCCAGCTTTTTTCAATGAATTAGTGGGCACACAATTTCCATTTCCAGCACTATGTCTCAAGCAGTGGACTATAAAACTAAAGGGGGGCAAAATTATTTAGAATTTGGTCTCAGAATCCTAAAATGCTGTGGTTACAATTTCAGGTAGTTTTTGGACAGAGTGAGCTATAATCCTTTCCAAATATTCATGCATGAAGCTCATTAATAATTTTTTTTCTCTTAGTAACTGAAGATGGATCCTTTAAGTTGAAGTGGCCTTAACACTAATGAGTCGTGTCATTACTCTGGAATCTTTTAGGTTGGTTTTTTTCCCCTCTCATTGACTCAGTGAGGTAGAAATTAAGGATAGCTTCCATTAGCTCTATATAGTTCCTGAAGCATCTGCTCATGGTTGCAAATTGATCCATCCTAAATATTTATTTGTCTATAAACGCCATAGAGTCAACATTTCACTTTAGACTTGTTTTTTTCTTCCCCAAACACAAGATTTCCTTTAAAAGTTCCGTCAATAACATCATTTGCAATTTAAATGCTTTAAAAATATGATCCTGCCTGCTGTGTTTTTGAATACTTCCTTCATATTTAATTGCTGCAGACACTTTAGTTCGTAATTAAACTTTATTGTTTATGATATTGCAGTCATTAATAGATGTGATAGGAAAAAAGTGGCTAGTTCTAGAAAATTTTCTGACTGCTAATTATAGTCTTAATCTTATTACTTTCCATAATAGTAATGAAGTCATGGGGCTAAGAGGAAGATGGGTAGAAAGTGAGACACAAAACAAGTACACAGTACATGTTTTTGAGGATTTACTAGACATTTTGGAAGACAAGCTTGAATTGGACTTAAATTGAATTGGACTCCTTGATTTGTAGGGGAGATTAGCTTAGAAATAGCATCTCCAACACTTGCAAGATGAATATCCTCATTTTTCAAGGCTCCTTTCTCCAGCACATCTCCAGATTTTGCACTGGTGACAGAGAGGAGCATATATTGCAGGGCACAAAGCTTGCTTGATCTCAGAGCCTTAAAAGACTTTTATTGTGAGAGAATGGAGACACTTGATGAATCTGATGGGTTTTGGTCATGGAAAGATTTGCTATGAACCATTGCACCAAGGTTGAAATGCCCAAGAGGCTGACAAGCTTATTGCCCATTTCAGAGATTAAATAGTTTGGGAAAAATTTTCCCCCCTGCCAGTTGTAATTGTGTCTGTGAAGTAAGTGTTCATTCTGCTTGAGCACTGTGGTTTGAATGCTTCCTTCTACATTTCCCCCCAGTGGGTTGATTCTAAAAAGGTCAGCTCCAATTTTCCTGTACCAGTGCAAATTAACCCATGAACTTGATAACACCTCTCCCCAGCCATCAACATCCTTGCCACGCTCCATGCCGATGAAAAATCAGAGACTGTCAAGTCCCCTTCTTATGGATTGTCTCTGAAGCTGGTTGAAGGGAAAGAACGGAGCTGAAAAATCTCCCAGGTTAAGGATGTGAGTGTAAGTAATGGGCGAAGGCTACTTTTGGTAACCTTGAGAGTGTGAAGCTGCCAGAGTAGCACTCATCAGTAGGTAAAGTAGTCATTTAGTTGTTGGAACTTCCAAGGCAGGTTGGAGGGCCTCAATTGCCCCACAGAGAATAGGGTAAAGATTACATCTCAAGAAGAAGGAAAGGGCACAAGCAGAAAAACACAGGCTCCTGACAGACCATTTATTCCCTGACATTGCCCAGGGTCAACACTGCGTATGACTCTGCTCACTGCTGGCCAGTAGCTAGCCTTTTGGGTGATTTAGAGAATGTTTCAGTGTCTAGCCGGGGTGGATAAAGTTCATTATGTGTTAACACAGACCATAACATATTCTCCTTTCATAGGCAAACCTTATCCAGAATTCCCGGGTTTATCATTTTCAAAAGTCTTAAGAGCATACCTTAAAAATTGAATGTGAGAATATCAAAGAAACCTGGAGACAGTAATATTTATTTCTGAGCATTCCCCATATCCCTGCCACTGTGCTGAGCCTATACGTGGTTATCTTATTTAATCCTGCAGCAATGCTATGAGGCAGATTCTGGTTTTATCCCGTAGAAAGAGATTGAGCAACTTGCCAACAGTCACACAGTTAGCAATCAGTTTAATCAATTTGCACCCAGGTTTCCTGATTCTAGAATTTGAGCTCCAACTATTGTCGTTTACTTCCTTGTCTTTAATCCTCGGTACCTAGAGAATGCAGGTTGAGCTGATGCTAGAAGCAGGATGACTCTTCACTAACCAGAAGTATGTATTGTATGTGGTCCTGAATGAGGTCTGCTTCTTTATGCTTTTGTATTAATAGGGATACCTTCTCACTCAGTGTTGACTGTGGCTCCAAAGCATCCTAAGATGGTGTTTTTAGTCTGATTACCTTGTTCAGGTTCCGTTCTCTCTCTACTTTCCCGAATTGTCAGTGGTGATCAGCATCCATGCCTGAGGAGAAGCAGCAGTAGTCCCAGTACATGGGTGAAAAAACAGTGGCCAAGCCCTGACTGGTTTGGCTCAGTGGAAAGAGCATCGGCCTGCGGACTGAAGGGTCCCAGGTTCGATTCCGGTCAAGGGCATGTACCTCGGTTGCGGGCACATCCCCAGTGGGGGATGTGCAGGAGGCAGCTGATCGATGTTTCTCTCTCACCAATGTTTCTAACTCTCCATCCTTCTCCCTTCCTCTCTGTAAAAAATCAATAAAATATATTTTTAAAAAGACAGTGGCCAAGAACACCTTTGTTCAGGTGACTGGTGGGATTAGCCAGTATCACATCCTCCCCTAAATACAACTGTTAACTAAATAGTGAAGAACATGAAGTAATCCATACTGAGTATGCCAAAATCATACTAGATGTTAATACTAGGCAGGCCATTTTTGGGAAAAGAAGTTGGGGGGTGGGGGGGCAACAGAACTTGAAACATAACCATAAAAATATCATGAAAACTTACAATTGGAAGCATATCTTAATCAATGGAAATGGCCACTAATAAGGACAAGTGACTAGGGTACAGGTATTTGAAGTTGAAGATGCTGGTTGGTTGCTCTTTTATTACATTTTATTGCTGTGAGAAGTGAGTAGTTATTTTTATACGGATATTGTGTCAAGGGCAGACAGAGCTCTACAAAGTCAGAGGATCTTCCTTTCAATGTCCATAAGTCTCCATTGTTCTTGGCTGCCTGTATTTCTTTGCTTTGTTTATCTGATTTTTTTTCCCTCCTTCCCTAGTCCACCAAGTGTTTAGATACCAGAAGGTCAGAGGCCTGAGACAGGCTCGGCAACCTTCCCGTTCTCACATGCATGCTGTAGGGCTTAATGAACTAACGCATTCTAAATGGATGTTCAAAGGAAAAGTACCGTGTATGTGACAAGCATGATTAACTAGCAGCTAAGTTACTAGGCACGGGAATATCAGGCACCTTTTCTGAATTTCAGAAAAAAATGGATGTACCTTGTCATTTTCAAAGCTACTATGATTTGATTGGTATTCAGGCATTTAAATAAAGTCTAGCCCAATCCTAATTATCTGTACTTTTCTTATACCAGTCATAAGACTGTAAGAGTGGCATGTTTATGCAGCTATAGTCTTGTGGAGTTTCCAGTGCATCAAGGAAAAGATATACAGTACAGTGCAAAATATGAGTTGCCTTTCTCTCTACATCCCATACTTCTAGCACAGGAAATATTGTAGCCTGGTGGTTGGGAGTGTAAACTCTGACCCAGACTACTGGGGCCCAAACCCTCACTCCACTGCTGGTTAAATGGCTTTGGGCAAATTGCTTTACCTCTTTGCATTAGTTTATTTATGTAAAAACTAGGAACGATAATAGTACCTGTTTTGTGGTTCAGACATCTAAGGTGCTCAGAAAAGCAGTTCCCAACATGCAGTAATTGCTCCTTAAATGTTGACTAGTAACACTATAATTGTCACTAATACTGGCTTAAGCAGTTTCCACCCTTGGACAGAGAAATAATAAGTAGAATTGGTAGTTAATTTCCTAGGATTCACACCTGATGTTTGACAGTTTACAATACCCACTTACTTTTAATATTAAGCTATGGCTGTTCAGCACTTGCTGTGTGCCTGGGTCCTCACATCAACTTGCTGGGATAGGTTACTGGAGTGGTAGCTCTCCTTTGTCCTCAGCAAGGTTTTGATTCCCCTTCTTATTCACTCTAACCACTACCTCTCACCTGAGGTACAGGGGTGGGTACAAACCCATGCCTGGGTAATCATGAACTTCTCATCCGAAGGTAAACATGGGAACCAGCACGGCCAATCCCAGGGCCTCTCCTGGCACACTAAAGAAGGCAAAGAACAAACAGCCTTGCCTCTGGGTTCATGAAGCTAGAAGGGTGTGAAATCAGGGTTAAAAGTGACCAACTTCATTCCAAGTGAAAAAGTTATGGCTGCAGTAGGAGAAAATGAAGCCACACAGAGTAAGCTGACCTGCTACATGGAAGAAGAAGGGAGTTCCAGTAGTTTTAATCCTACAACTTGAGGTCCAATTCCCATCCTTTCTTTCATTTGGTCAAATGGCCCAATATTACTTCCAGCCATGTGAGCCAATAAACTTAATTTTTGTGTATCTCTTAAAATAGTTTGAATTGGTTTTCAGTTTCTTGAAACTTAAAGTGTGTGTAAAAGACAAATGCTATAATTCACCCATTTTATGGATAAGGTAATTGAGGCTCTGAGAAGTTAAATGAGTTGGTCATGAAAATCACATTACCAGTGATTTTCAGAGCTAGAACTTCATAGTCTATTTAATGACACCAAATGCTATATTCCACTTAAGAGAACCAGGCTGGGGAACTTGGAGTGGGAGCTGGTTATTAATGAAAAGGACAGAAAAGTTTTTGGGCACCATCAGGTCAGGACTACCCACATAACTAATTCATTCACTGATTCATCAACTATTTGTTCAGTCACCAGGAAACAATGTAAGGCAAGCTGTCCAGCAGAGGAGGTGAGGGATCTGCAGGTAGCCCTGGCTCTCATAAGTAGTTGCCTGTTCTCACTGCTGTTGGCCTAGCAAGGGCTAGGAAGCCACAGGGCCAGCCTACAAGTGTTTTCTGAGTTGCGATTCCAGTGAATAAAATATGTGCAGAATATGTCAAACACTTGGGCCTCTTAGAAAATTGATTATAGATCTTGCCCCTTTCTTAAAAACCCAGCTTTTGTTTTTATTAGCCTGTGTAAATTCAGAATAACTCCTGAATGCAAATGCGGATGGCCTTTTATTTTTCTGACAAGTTTGAAAGCAGCCTGGGGCAGAGTGGCAGTGAATCAGTAAACATCACGTGTCTTACACCAGGAGTTCATCAACTGTGCACACTATTAATGGGCTTAGGCCATATGTTCCATAATAGCATGTTTCCTCACGTGGACTTGGGCTGCCTGGTCGTATGACAAAGCTGCCATGTCAGTTTCTTGATGTATAGAAACAGGCTCTGCTTAGCCAGCTGTGGAAATCTACCAAGGTCATTTCAGGAGTAATTTCTATTTTGTGTGCTTTTTTTCCCCCTCATTGACTGTAAGAGAATGTGATGTGCCTCATTACAATGTGATTCCAGGTGCATAACACAATAATGACCTTTATGCCAAAGACTGAAGTTCATGTAATTGATAAGATAGAATCCCATCTATGTTGGGAGCCATTAGCTAGAGGCAGAAACCCTGTTAACTTCTTGACATGGGAGATCAAAGGGTCAAGGTGAAGGCCCAGAATACAGCCATGTATTTCATCTGTACAGATGAAAGAGGAGAACAGTGCTGCCTGGAAGCATTGGGGGATGCAGTGCTCCCTAGGAGAGTCTGTTAGGGGAAGGCCTGGGGGTCAAGGTGGGGACTAAGGGAGCAGCAGAGCCCAGCTCCAGAGCAATGGGCTGGAATGATGGGCCTCTCCAAGCAGGGGTACTGTGATAACCATCCCCCCTATTTCTCTCTTCAGATCCTTACTGATTTTCTTTGCTTTGCATCTAACCCAAAATTATATGGTCTCTACAGAGCCATTGCTTCTTTTTCTCTCCTGACTTCTAGATTGTTGGTGCTCCAGTAGGACATCAGGGATTTGTTGGGGAGTCTTTACAATAACTTGGGAAACCTAAGGATTCCACTTTCACCCACCCGGGGTTGGGTTTCCCGCCAAGACCTTGTCCGACTTCTGCTCTTCATTGAAAATAGCCAAACAAATCAAATCCTTCACTAGGTGATTATGGCTAGAGTACAGATTACCATTATTTAAACACACATTTATAAATGGCACCTGGATACAAAAGCTGCTGCAGACCTCAGGACCCTTCCTAATGCAGCTTTGTTAGAGTTGCTTGTAGCCGGCACTTGCTCTTCTTGCTCATTCTCTGGGAATGTCTTATTTCATGTCTCTTACAAGCTACCAGAGCCCAAACCTGGTGCAGAGAAATGGGCACTGGAAGAGGAACATGAAAAGTCACATATTATCTGAAACCTGAGGCATGGGGTTGGGTTGGGGTGGGAGTGAGATAGAGATAGGGATAGGGATAGGGATAGAGATAGGGATAGGGATAGGGATAGGGATAGGGATAGGGATAGGGATAGGGATAGGGATAGGGATAGGGATAGGGATAGGGATAGGTATAGAGTCAGAAAAAATAACTCGAATGAGAATGCATTTGGTCAGAAGGAAAAGCAAGTGGGACCTTGAGGGTTTTAAGCAGAAGAAACAAAATGAATACAGTTATAAACAAAATGGTTTATTTGTTTGTTTACATCCCTGGAGTTATAAATATCCCCATCTGACCATGGATTAATAGGTGGGTTTTTAGGAGGAGCCTATTGTGTGTGCTTATCCATGTTTGATTTCCAGGGCTCTTAGCTCAAACAGGGACAAAGGCTCCTTTGTGCCGCTAATGCTCGTAGACGAATGATGTCTTTTTAAATTATTGCCAATGCTGCTGTCAGTTCGGGACCCCAGAGACTCTGCTTATTAGGGTGGCAGGAGAATGAAGAAATGAGGTAGCACAGAGGTGGCAGGGGTTAATTTCATATTTGTCACGAGATCTTGCATGATTTCCCTACAAGACATTTAATTTCCACTGGGCATAATAACTTGCAGCTGCCGGAATATGCTGTATACTAGTGGCGAGTTCTTGTCTTCGGAGATTCGTGCAAGTCGTTATTTAAAAATAGAGATCCGGGTGCTACAGCTGGCTAATTAATCTACCACCAAGCAAAGCGAAGCAAGTGACCCACTTAACTGTTTTCAGGAACTACACTGCACTGAAACTAACTTTCAAAAATGTTCTGCACAAAGAACCAAAGTGGTACACCCCTGTGGCATGTCTGTGGTCTTCTCACCGTCTGTGTTTCTCTTCTGTGTCTCCCTTGCTTCCCATGAGCCCCTTTTCAGGTCCTCAGAATGTTCTCCACTTGAATTCCTAGATGCTTCACCATTCGGGCCCTTCTTCCCAAGGATACTGACAGGCTCCCATTCATCTCCTGTTTATTGTTACCAATCACCTGCTCAGAAAACCCCCTCAGTCTGTGTTTTCTACCACATCAGTTCTCAGGCATCTGCCTGATTTCTGAGGGTTCCTCTAAAAGACCCAAGCCATGCATTTCCCCATAATTCCCCTGCTTCCTCCGCATGCACCTCCCTGTCCAGGCGTAATGGTCTCTTTCCTCTCATACTGTCTCTCAACCAGATCACCTCCTCCATTCCTCCCTCAGCCTGAAAAGTTATACATCCTACAGAGCTCCACATGTCTGTGCCCAGGTGACACCTTGAGTGTTTTCTTTAGACTTGATGGCAGAAAGTTGAAGTAATCAAATCACCATTCATTTTCATCACTGGTCTGTGAGGGCCCTGATCTTATTTTTAGATTAATCAATTAATTAATGCATTTATTATATTTATTCCTCTCTGCATAGGTATGCATTCTATTATGTTTTATATGCATCATTTTTATTGCATACATCTTTGTCAACTTACTATTTTTACATGTGCACGGATTTTGATTTGCACATGTGACGGATATTAAATTTCACATGTTCCTTACTTTATTCACTCAGCCCTATACCTTTTTGAGTCCATTCCTGTCTCTAAATCTGGCTACTGCAAACTCCATGGTAGGCAAACATCACCTTTACCTGTGTATTTTCTTTATGATGTGCATACTTAGATTCATCCCACTGTCTAGATCTTCGCTTCTCTGAAATTCTTGATATTCATTTAGCACACAAATGTGTTCTTAATTATATATTGTTTTGTTTTCCTGAGTATTATTTTCCTATGAGAGTTTCATGGTTTTCCCTCATATTTTATGTAACTCATTGGAGATCAGGGGCCATCTCATCATCGCCCCTATTCCACTCCACCCATCCCTACCTCTGCAGACCTTCTTTGGAGCTTGGTGAATAATCAGTGCTCAATAAATCCTTGTTTATTTAGTGAATTGAGTAGCATGACTTCATAAAAATTGGTCTTTTCGCTATTCCTACCCATACCCCCAGTATCTAAAATGGCACCCAGCATGGTGTAGGCGATTAGGAAGTATGTTTGAAGCAAGTGGGGGTCTCATCTTTCACGTAAGAAAATACATAGGGAGCAGATGGATATTACAGGGTTCAAGATACTATGTTCTAGTTTCCAGCTAGGTGTGTGACACATGGCATGCTAGATAGATTCTCTAGGTCTTGGTTAAACGGACTGATTTCTCAGATCCTTGTCCATTCTCACTTGCTCAAGTTCTGTGGCTTCACTAATAATTTTCAACATAAAGTAAGGAAGTCTTCAACATGCAATTATCTCCACAGACTACAGAGTAATCACGCTCAAGTCAGTAGAGCATGGAAGAGGAAGTGTTGGGTAGAGGGGAGAGTATATTCAATGGTTTCTGGTCTTAAGCTCTCAGAATGATTGGAGACAAAATGAGTATTACCTGTGAAGTTCTTAGAAGAGTGTCTGGCACATGATAAGTGCCATGTAAGTGTTTAGTATTATTTTTATAAATTTAAGACAATCTACTAGTCTTTGTGACAAGCTCTTGTCTGGCACTTGGAAGTCTGTTCTTCATGCTGATATGCAAGCAAAGATCCATGAAATCTAATATCACTTCTGAAATTAATAGTTTTATCTTATTAACTAGGGGCCCAATGCATGAATTGGGGCCAATGTATGAATTCACGCACCTTGAAAGGAACTGTGGGCCAAAAGGCTGCAGTGAGCATAGTAGTGGGTGTCAGTCCATCCTCTGCACCCCTGCCCATCCCCTCCTGCCATGGTCCCTGGTTCCCTGTCTGCTGGCAGCCTCACTCCCACTGCCACCTCTCTCACATGCTGACGGTGCCAGCCCTGCTCACACCTGCTGATGGCATGGAGCGATTGGGTCCAGTGCCAGCAGTGGGTGTGAACAGGGCTGGCGCCATCAGCAGGTGTAAATGGTGGCTGCTGCCCCCATTGACCCTCAGGAGCAGGGGGAGGTAAAGAAGCCCCGAGAGGTGATCAGGGCCAGCAACTGCCACTCACACCCACTGATAGTGCCAAGCGATCGGGGGTGGGGGGGTGGTGCTGGGTGCCAGCAGCAGGTACGAGCAGCGGCTGGGTGTGAGCTGGGCCAGTGCCAGCAGCAGATGCAGGCACCGGCAGCAGGTGCAAGTGCCCGGTGGGACTGTGGCGTGTGGGAGCAAAGAATTTTTAATAACCATCAGAGGCTCACCCTGATGACAGCGACTGGTGCCCTGACTTGGTCTGGCGTCTCCACTCACCTGCTCCACACCATCCTACCATGGCTGATGCCCACCATGTTCCACGCTCTGCCACCTGCTGCTGATGCCTGCCTTGTTCTGCGTGCACCCCCTGGTGGTCAGTGCACATCATAGCAACTGGTTGTTCAGTTGTTTGGTTGTTCTGCTATTTTCTATTTGCATATTAGCCTTTTATTATATAGGATAATCACCAGACAACAGTTTGATTTCTTTTAGGCCAAATAGTTGTCTTTCCAGTAATGGGCAAGTGCTTAATTTCACAGCTTTTGTAACATGAAGCAAAGGAATATTACCTTTCAGGATCATGTCACAGCCAGTAAAGATGTTAGGACAAGAATCTTGTACTCTATATTTGCTATCTATATTTAAAAAACACACATATACAGTTTATTTTCTATTGAGCAGTCACTTAGAAATGGAAACAATATGAATGTATTAATATCTTATGCAGATATTTTCCCTTTAGTAGGGAAGTAGTACTTAATATACTTTTCTTTCTCTTATTTATAGAGAAGTGAATGAAAATATTGGACAAACCATTATTAAAATTCTGAACAGCATTTAAAGCCTGAGCTTGTGTGTTGCTGTAAGGCTTCTTTTTCTCTAGGTCAAGACGTAAAGCTATTTGTCTTAAAGAAATAACAGAAACGGTATTGGTGATGGGGTTAGAGGTTTTATCACTAAACTATATTTGTTTCATAAGCAAAAATAGCATTTGATAACTGTTTTATTCTCCTGGGCAAACGAAGTCTTAAATAGCATTTTAGTTTAATGATCTTATGTACACAATCCAATTTGTAAATTCATATGCCACCTAAAAGTTAAAAACAATCAGGTAAAAATACAACATGAGAACTGGAAACTGCATATGGACTAGAAATTTGGGGGCCAAGGAAGGATTACAACTTATACTGGAGAAATAGGTAGGCAAAATGTTCATTTAGCAACAACAACATAGAAAAATGACTGAGTTGTATGTTTTAGAGCTCAGAAACACTGAGTAAACTCTAAGACTCACATGGTAAATGGGGATTTTTTAAACAGAACACCTTGGTTTTGGTTTTGGTTTTGACTTATAATCTTAATTTGGGAGTCCCATAGTTTCCATGAAAGAAAGATGGGCTGTGTTCTGTGAACATCTTTCTGTGTTGTGTTCCTCAGGTACTTCTCAGCTAACACTGCCTTTCATTTCCATGTGGTTTACATTGAAATAAATATGCATGTTGATAGCTGGGAAAGATTACCCTGAAGGTTAAAAGAGGTAACATATGGGAAGGCAATCGGACAAATCTGAAGTCTTATGCACCATGGTTTCAGTTAGCATTCAGTAAAAGTCAGAAGCATGCCCTAGCTGCTTTGGCTCAGTGGATAGAGTGTTGGCTTGCGGACTGAAGGGTCTCGGGTTTGATTCTGGTCAAGGGCACATGCTTAGGTTGAGGGCTCGGACCATGCAGGAGGCAGCCAATCAATAAGTCTCTCTCATCATTGATGTTTCTACCTGTCTTTCCCTCTTCCTTTCTCTCTGAAATCAATAAAGATACTTAAAAAAATCAGAAGCATGCCTACTGTGTGCCGGGAATTGCGTTAGACACTGAGTATTCAGAGAAATAATAATACTGATCTTTGCCCTTAGAGTCAAACTGATTTTCTTCCTGATTACCAGTTACAACCTGTAAAACACATCTCGGCATTATTGTGAGGATTAAGTGTGATCATGAATTTAAAGGATTCAGCTTCGTTGCTAGTACAAAGTAAGTTTTCCATAAATGGAGGCTGCTACTGAATTATAACTATCAATAATTCCTCCTCTGATTTAAGAGGCGGCCTGGTTTCTCTAGGTCCAGGGAGAGGTGGGGGCTGCTTTCTCATCCAGCCTCAACTGTATGGCTATTAAACGGCGAGTTTCCTTTACAGACAGGCACACACACTTGCTTTACTCTCATCACTGCTGCCTACTCTTTTTAGTCAATTAATGTGATCAGTCACTTAGGGTGATTGTTTCCCTAAGAACTAAATGTGCTTACATTCAGTGGCATCCACTGTAATACAATTACTTTTTTCTAATAATATTCATCTAGTAGATAGGCACAGTATAAATGAGAGCCGTAATGATAAGCTACCTCCTGTTTGCTCATTTTGAAAAGACTCATTAGGGACAGTGGTCCTCAATGTTAATGAAATGATACAATCTAATTAGAGAATTGCAGTAACACACACCAGTACTAGAATGAGTACTAGAATCGCTACCTAACAGGAAATGTCCCTGTCCGCACCTTCCTGTTGCCCTCCTTTAGGATGCTTCCAACTTGGTCCCTTTTGGAATTTAGCTGGCTTCCTAATGCTGGTAAAAGCAGAAGCTAAAAATAGCTTGCTTTTCAGTAGACCAACTCATGCCTGAAAAAGTTGATAATGATTTCAGAATTTCTTTAATTGCGTTTTTAATTATAACACAGATAGCAACTATCCCATTCATATGTAATTTTGACAAAGAGGACAAGCAGTTCCATATTCTTTGGCGATCATCTGACAAGTGCGGAAGCCTACAGTTAAGTACCAACTGCCTCGTTTTGGACAGGAGTACCTGGCAGCCACTCACGCGGGAAAATCAGGAATTGGAGCATCTGAATCTTAATAAATTATTTGATAGAATAATCCAAGTGTGTAACACAAGCTGCCACTGAGAATGTAAAGCTGATTGGCTGGCTTAGAATCTTGCTTTTCTACTTTCGTGCACATATTGTGAATTGGGATACTGTATAGACAACTGGTGTATGAACAAGGTCTTACCAAAATTATTATTTTTTTCTACCTTTAGACTTTATCAGCAGTATATCAGGTAAATTATTCAAATAAATTTTTATAAAATTCAAAGCTTAGGTTTGAGATAAGTACCACGTTCCTTTACTCTTTTTTTCATTTGATACTTGTCTAAGAGTTTCAGAACTTCAGAAGTAGAATTAGACCAAAGAAACTGCTTCATCTCAAATAGCAGAAAAGCAGTCCCACATTAGCCTGTTCCTACCAGCACTTTCAGTAGCTTTCAAAGGCCAAATACATAGGTCATTAAAATATCCAGAGGCCCAATCTGATGTATCTTTTGCTACCACAGAACAGTAATTTTCAGAACTTTGGATTTCAGAGACCAGGAAAAATATTCCCCTTAAGTGTAGTCCTACAAAGCGTGGTCACCCTTTTATTTTACCAAGTAAAGATGTTTATTTTTTTCCTTTTCATTTATTTGTTAATTTGTGAATATTTACTGAGCACATACTATCTGCAGGTACTAAAGTGTGCCCTGCAGTGACAAACAAAGCTAGGTACATTCTATGCCCTCAAGCATCATATAGTCTGGTGAGTAGACAGTTATTAATCAATTATACCAATATATAGAAAATTGACATTGAGATAGGTTCCATGAAGGAGATGAACATGGTTCTCTGAGGGCATGTAACTCATTAATATGTAATGGATGGAGAGGGTCAGAGAATTCTTCTCTTTAAAATTAATGCTTGGATTTCAGAGGTCTCACACTATTTGGGCTTTGTAGACCATGGTAAGGATTTTGAAACGTATGCCAAGAGTAGTAGAACATTAGAATTCTAGCAGGATTTATGTTTTTAAAAGATTCCTCTGGATGCGATTGGAGAGTGGATTAGAGGGAGCAGGAATGGAAGGAGTGAGATCAGCTGGGACAAAATTCAGGGGTTTGGATCTGACGAGTGTGGTGAGTAGTTGGATTTGAAGAATATTTTGTATCTAAAATTGCTGAGACTTGTTGATTAGGTGAGGGGCTAAGGAGAGGAAGAAAGAAAAAAGGTATAAGGATGACTTCTATATTCCTGGCTTGAGCAACTTGCTGTTTAATATACTATTACTGAGATAAAAAGACCGGGAGAGGAAACCAAGGATTCTGTTTTGTGCTTGTTAAATTTAAAATTCCTGTAAGATATCCAAGGCAGGCAGATATGCAATTTAGAAGCTTGGAGGAGTATTTTGCTACTAGATATGTGCATTTAGGAGATATCAGCATATCAGCGATATTATAGTCATGGGAGTAGATAAGGTTTCACAGAAATATGGAACTTAGAACATTTTGAGGCTGATACAAGAGAGGGAATCTTCAGAGCATATTTCTAAAAAAGAGATGTTATTTTAACACCCACAAAAGAGAGAGAACAAAATATTAGTCCTTTAAATTAAGAACATTCAGGTGAATATTTTCTCCACTGTTTTTATCATTCTCATTTTTCTGTGGAACAGTGAGAACTCTTCATGGAGCAGTGGTTGCAAACCACTGCTAGAGTTTCTGCATCTGCCTTAGGCAGAAATGGCCTCATTTTCATAGCAAGTCTTATCCAAACCCAGGGTCTCCGGACCTCCTAGACTCTACAAGCAAAAGACACATCAGTGGGTTCCGGATCAAAGTAGTACAAGATAGAAACTCACAGAGTAACATAAGGTCCTACAAGAAGTAATCAGTTTCCTCCTATCCCCAAAACGAAGTCAGTTGCCTCCCATATATTTGAAATTACAAAGAAGTAACATTTTAACGATATCGAGTCTTTCCATTCGTGAACACAGACATCACTTCATTTATTCAGATCTTCTAAGTCAGAGGACTAACTGCATTGAAAACTACTGTGTAGTTGTTTGTGTGCATCAGGGTCAATTAACATTGCATAGCTATCTCCTAGGACCTCCCGCCCATCATAGTATTGGCATCAATCACAGTATTCTTTCCTAGTGGACCTAGTAAAGGTTCTTGAATTATCCTATCACAGGGTCCCAGCCAGCCTTGATCAACCAGATTGGAATGTGACAGATAAATACCCTACTACTACATGCAACAATAACCATTTTATCATTATACTTATAACTATGATTGTTAATAACATTCTTAAGACTTTGTGTCATGCATAGCAACGGAGCGTTATCCTCATTTCATCTTATGTAAATCCTACCAACAACTTACAGTGTTGGAGCATTTTATAGATGAAGTTACAGAGGCTGAAAGATTGGCATCCCAGGTTTATATTTCATAATCATTTTTACATTATAATGTAATCATATGCAATTATATGCTACAAGGGAAACCCACTGGGATCTATACTTTTCCTATTTAAAATCTCAGCACCTAACATTGAAAGTGCTTATTAAATGTTGAAGATCATATACACTTGATAGTGACAGAGACCTTTTGAAGGGCAATGAGTGTGTTTTACAGGATTGGGAATCTCTCACACTACCTAGCCTAATACTCAATAAATATTTGGAAGGTTGAGTAGGTGGGTTTTAAAGTGGCTGAGCAACTGCTGTAAACTCAGAAGGCTGTGAGCAGTGCTGCTGGTGGATGGATTACTAATGAAGGCGGATTAAGAAGATGTGCTGCCTGATATGCTGTTTTTGCATCTGTGGGTCTGACTCTTATTTAAGCATTCTTATTCATGACCTGATGGAAGAGAGAAAGAAGCTGCTCATTTTTGGAATTCACTAATGATTCCAATTTGGAAAGTACTGCAAGCAGCTCAGCAACAGAAATAAAATGCAAATGACCTCTGAGACTCGGGGTATGTAGGTTGGGAATAATAACTTTGTGCACATTTCAAAAAGGCAAGGCAGTGAGTACACCTGGGGGGAGGGAATCCAAACACAGAGCTGTTCTCTGGGAAACAGACGCCAGAGCACAGCGATGCCAAAGTAGGCCCAGGGGGCACCATGGTCTGCAAATTAAATTCAGGCCAGCCAGGCAGCCAGGCAGGATGAAAGGGAAGGCCGGGCTGAGGCTGCCTGCGCAGAAGGGCGTGGAATAGCAGTGCCTCTACGGACATTTCTAGCTGAGCAGCACCTGGCGCCACACATTGTGCTCCCACCACCTCATTAGAAGGGAAGCTCAGGCAATTTGGCAGGAGTGCAGAGAATAGCAACAAGAGTGTATGAATTCAGGAGCCTGAAGAAAGGACACGGATAGAAGATCAAAAGGATTAGAAGCTATAGTTTAGTTGCAGAACGCTAAGGGGAAGAGGATGGAAGGCCCAGAAACTAGTGATAAATATCCATGTTTTCTCTAAAATAGCCACGTGGAAACCTGCAAGAATCCCCATCAAATTAAGACTTTTCAGATCGAAAATAAACACTTTCTTCCAAGCGGTGGGCTTCATGCCTGAACCAGCACTCTGCCTACCAGGTGCTCAGTAAATACTACCTAATCAGGGTAGCCGTCCTTTGCCAAAAGACTGTGGGATCCAGGCCATAGGCCAATAGGAAGCACATTAGAAAATCAGTCAACCCTTTCCTTAGTGCCCAGTGAGTTCAGGATTAAAGGATTTTTGTTGTGTTGTTTAAGTCAAACTCTTTCAACAATGAAGGCACCCCTTCCCGTTCAGATAAATACAAAACAAAATAGAAACCTTTGTAGCCCAGAGAATGCCTAAGGCACGGATGGCTAGGCCCTGGCTAAATCCTATCACTGTAATTTACTTTATGTCAAGGGAACTGGTGTGATGCTCCTTTCTCCCCAGTGGGCAGTAGGGGAAGAGGCAGAGAAAGCTGTGCCTCTGGACAAAAGATGGACTTGGTGAACTTCATGTCAAAAAGATCAAACATGCAACTGCCCCTCCCTACTGGCCTGATTGCCCCCTCCCACTGGCCTGATTGCCCCCAGCTGCTCCCTCCCACTGGCCTGCTCACTCCCAACTATCCCCCACCAGCCTGCTTGCCCCCAACTGACCCCCCCTGCTGGCTGGATCACCCCCAACTGCCCTCCCCTCCTGGCCTGATCGCCCCTAACTGCCTCTGCCTCAGCCCTGCCACTATGGCTTTGTCTGGGCAGTGGCCACAGAGCTGGCTGGGGCAACCAAGGAAGCCAAGCCTCTCGCGCCCGCTCTTGAGCTGGCTTGGCTCCGTGGCTCCGTGGCTGCCACTATCTTTGTCACATCAATTTGCATATTCCCTGTTATTGGCTGTGGGCACCACCATCTTTATTGCAAAGTGACAGTTAATTTGCATATTACTCTTTTATTAGATAGGATTGTTTTCGTTATTGACTTTTAACCATATTTTTGTATGTGGATGTGAAGATATTTATTGTATAAATATGTAATAACAGTTTATTTATATATTTTTCTCCTGATAAACATTTTGACTGATTGTTTACAGTATTTTCCTCTTATAAATAATACTACCCATAATTAACATTCTTCTACATGTTTCTTTGTCATGTGTGAGGGTTTCTTTATCTAAGGTATATATCTAGAAAGAAAGTTACAGGGTGAAGGAGGCATAATTCTTTAATTTTCTTTGATTTATCCAAAGTATTCTACAAAATATTGTATCACTTAAAACTCCCACAAGCAGTGGATGAGAGAAACTATTTCTGTATTCAATACTGGTTATCAAACTCTGATTTTTCTTTATCTATTGGTATGAAATGATATCAATTTATTTTATTTTGTATTTTCCTGACAACAGGTAAGGTTAAGCATCTTATAATAGGTATGTTGGCCAATCAGGTTTCCATTTACAAAAATAGCCTACTCATATCCATTACCCTTTTTAAGGGAACAGGGAGTTGTCTTTGTCTTACTGCTTTGTAAAGCTCTTTATATATCGTGGGTAGCAATTCTTTCTTAGTAACACAATGTAAATGATTTTCCCATACTTTTGCTTAACTATTCATGTTGTTTATAATGTTGCTTTGTGAATAAGAGTATTAAAATTTAATATAGTAAAATCTAGCAACCTATGACTGTGGTTTGTGCTTTTTATGTGTTATATAAGAAATTCTTCTCTGCCTCCAAAACTTGGAATATATCTTCCCATCTTTTCTTACAAAAACTAACAATTTTGCCTTCCACAATTAGTCCAGCTGGAATTATTTTTATTTAACATAAAGGAATCTTGTTTTATTTTTTTCCGTATGAATAACTCGCAATCTCAGCCACATTATTGAATGCTCCATTTTGGGGTCATTAATTGATATTTCCATTTATGCATAGGTCACTTTCTGAGTCCTATATTATGTTTCAGTGGTTCTATATTATGTGTCAATATGACACCTTGTGTATGTATCACCATAGCTTCAGCGAAATTATTGCATAGGGTTAGATACAGGAGCTCTGGAGATACACTGCTTTGATGTTATCCTAACTCTTCCATTCCCTAGTGTGGCACTTTCAGAGAGACCCTCAATTTCTTTCTGATCTGTAAAAAAAATGACAGTGGTTGTACCAAACTCATAATGAATTTAAACTTTTTGCCTGGCATATAAATTCTCAATAAATGTTAGATGCTATTATTTTATGTGTAGTATCAGTATTATTATTACTTACTATGATATTTGATAGGTAAGGACACCTCTACTTTTTTTTCTCCAAAAATGGTCTTAACTATTGTTGACCTTTTGCTTTTTCAAATGGACGTCAAGATGTGCTAATAATGTCTCATGAAAAAGCCTGTTGAAATTTCAATGTCATTGCATTGATACATGTATTACAATTGATCCTTCTTATTCATCAATTTGATATATTGTTTTGTCTATTCAGTCATTTTATGTCAATCAGAAAGTAATTTTGTAATTTATTCCACAAAGATCAATGTGTATTTGTTAGATTTATTCTTAGCTACATTTTAGTTTGTTGATATTGTAAATGAGATAATTTTTATATCATTATTACTGCTATGTAAAAATCCTATGATTTTTATGTTGGCCCTGTATCTAGCCACCTTGCTGAACAATTAATAATTCTAATGGTCTATAGATTACCATAGATTATTTATGTAAACAGACTGATCATTTATACAAAAATACAGTTTTGTCTCTATCTTTACAATATATACCTCATTTTATTTTTCTTGTCTTATTAAAGAGGAATAATACTAGCAGGCATCGTTGTCTTATGCTAACTCTAATGGTAACAGTGTCAAGTTTCATTAAGTTTGATCCTTGCTATACATTTTTGATAGGTAATAATTATCAAATTTAAAAGTTCCTTTTTATTTCTAATTTACTGAGAGTTTAAACATAAATGAATGTTAAAATTCATTACGTTTTTTACATGGATTGAGTTTATCATGGATTATTAATTTTTTTTACTCTGTTAATATTGTATAATGTACTCATAGAATTTCTAATGTTGAAACATCATTTCGCTCCTAAGATCATACACTCTGGTATTTTAAAGAAACACTTGGGTTTTCCCCTAAAGGACAAGTACCTTAAGGTTGTCAAGCTATTAGTTGTTAATTTGGCTTCACCTAAATTGTCCTTTTCGGGGTCTTGGTATGTTTAGTTCATGACTTCCTTATTTCTCTCTCTTTCTTTGGCATTTCTACATTTAAAAATTAAAGCTTGTGTAATAGTAGCCAAATATATGAATAATGACTGATGAGGAGCTTAGAAATATTGTCTCTACTTGTTTTGGGCTATGAAATAAAGGTATATAAGTAGAACTTTCTACCAGCCAAGACTTTCTGAGGTATGTTGGGCCAATGCCATTCTGAGTAGGCAAATCATGTTGGCGATTTGTCTAAAAACCTGGCGACAGCTATATCTAGAATGATTTAGGAAGCAGACTCATTTTTTCCAGGTAACTGAGTATTGTTTGTATCTTCCTAGAAGCTGTCCTGGTTAGCTAGTGATGGAAAAGGCATCTGCTTCTTATTCTTTTGGAGCCACTTTTGGTTTTTCTGTTTTTATTTATCTTTGGGAATTTCATTTCTTATAGTCCTGATATTCAGCAAAGAAAATATGTTCTGCTCAATAATTAGTGTCCATTTTACAAAATCATTCCAATGTAATTGCTCTTGCTGTAAAATCCCAGGTCAGTGTAGAATATAGTTTTGTTGTTTTTGAGCAGTCCTGTTTCTGAATACCTGTCCTAATTGCATGCACACATTCAATTACTAAGAAGTTGTATAGCAAAAGAACTGTATATATATAGTAGCAATAATGTGATGTCTTGGTCTGTTAGCTTTAAACAAAATTCAGAAATTGATTAAAACGTTTAATGTTAGCTTTTCATTCAAGGCTTTGTGAACTAAATACCTTATTCCAACTGGAAATGTGTTAAAAAGAGAATACTCTTTTCTCCGTCCCTCCTCATCCTATAGTATATAGGAAGAAAGAAACTGAACTTCTGGGAGTTATCTCCTTGATTAACTGTGAAGTAATAAACATAGGAAAGCAGCAACAATTCATGGAGTTGGGTACTAAATCTCTACCTTTATGGCCTGCATTTGCCAACTGTCTGTATTTGACAAGATAAAGTGCATCTGTGAATTTTAAGCTTCTCAGGTTACAGTTAAGATATGTAATTAGATTTCTAGATTTACATGTTCCACCAAAACTTCTGCTACAGGGAGAAAAAGCCAATTAAGCCAGCTTTACTCAGCTTCAAAACAAAACTTCAACTTAAAAATTGATGGAAGATCTTAACTAATGAGGACACTTCACTTGGGGCAGCTTATTGCTCGACGCAGGCTGTGCGCTCTGGGGATGCAGGCTCTTCTTGAAGGCTGGCGTTAGGAAGCTTACTTGGCTCATAAAGGTAATTCCTTTAGACATATGGCTTGATGCAGGGGCAATTGGAAATCAGTATTTTGAACATTTATTGCTTACAGTTTTCTAAGCATCTATACTTATTGGATGAAAGGTAGCTATCTGAGAAACTGTATTAACTCCATCAGGTAAATAAAGAGCTACTTCAATGCTCTGAAGCAAAAATACATTCCAAATGTGTAAAACTCTTTGAATTGCTAAGGACTAATTCCAGGCTAGAAATATTTCCAATAATCATAGTGACTAGGACGATAAAAGTAACTGTTTCCTGAGCAGATACCACATGCAAGCATTCCCCAAATCTTAAATAAGCAGTAACTTATTTAGTACTTATGAAGAATAAGCATGATAGGTCATTTTACAGTTAGAAACTGATGTTCATAAAAAGCTGAGCAGTTTGCCCAAGGCAGCCTGCCTCCTTTAGCAGGTTCAATTCTTTACCTTCTGTGAAATGGAAACAGACTTGTTGATTATTGCCTTTTATAAATTAGCCTTAATAGCCTTAAAAGTAAATGCTTCCTTGAATAATATAAGAATCCAGGAAGACACTAGAAATGTCAGCTCACTAGGGTAAGCATATATTTTATTGTTAACAGGCCCAGGAAATCCATGTGGGATAAAATTACTTATGTATCTTCAAGAAGATCATCATCTAATCAGGCAGATAAAACAAATGCATGATGAATTACTTGAAATGATTATGAAACAAAATGTCAGCAAACACAAAGTAGGAAAATACTTGGAATTGAAATCTAGCTCCTCTGGACCGCATTTGTATCTACCATAAAACAGTGGGGGTGGAGAGGGCAACTGCTTCCCTTCGGTTTCCTCCTGCTTGAACACCTAAGCTGGTGGTTGTGAGTGCATATGAACAGGTCCATGTGGAGAACACAGCAAGTTCTAAGTGCTCACTGAACAAAACAAAGTGGGGACGGTTATTAAAGGTGTCCTGGAGATGACCTTTGAACCAGATTCAAATAAGGTGAGAAATGTTGATTGGTTTAGGAGGGCTGAGATCATTCTGATTTGGGGATCAGATGGAGTGAGGATAGGGATCAACTGGAAAAAAAGTGAGAAAATAGTAACGAAAGAGGGGAACAGGAGTGGCAGGTTAAATAAATTTTTTTCTGAAGTAGATGAGTCAGGAAAATTGAAGAAATGTCCAACTCTTACCTTTGACATTTTTGAGGAACCACAAGACTGTTTTTCAGAGCAGCCGCATTATTTTATGTCCCCAGCAGCATTGAATGAGGATTCTCGTTTTCCCATCTTTACCAATACTTGTTAATGCCTATCTTTTTTATAGTAGTCATCCTAGTGGGTATGAAGTGGTATCTTGTTGTGAGCTTGATTTATAAATCATACAGCACATTAGAATTACCATAAATCTATTTTTTTAAGGGTTTGGATGCCAGAAAAACTGAATCAGAAACTCTGGGAGTAGGACATTATTTTTTTGTTGTTGTTTTTTAACACTTCTTCTTGAGATGTATAATTGTATACCCATTTAAAGTGGTTTTTAGTATATTTATATTGTGCAACCATCACCACAATGAATTTGAGAGCATTTTTATCACCTCCAAAAGAAACTATACCCTCCAATTCCAGGCAACAATTAATCTGTTATCTCTATAGATTTGCTATTCTGAATATTCCATATCAGTGGAACCATACAATGTGTGGCCTTTGTGACTGCCCACTTTTATTAGCATGTTTTCAACATTCATCCATGCTGTGTTATATTTAAGTGCATCATTACTTTTATGATAAAAATATTCTATTAAACATTGGGGAGTAGAGAGGATCAATAGGGGAAGAAGGGGGTTACCTGTAATATTTTCAACAACAAAAAATAAATTTTTATAAAGGGAAAAAACTAAAATGGAGACATTGTTATCTCCTTGTGAAATTAAAGAATAAAAGAATATTCCATTAAATGGGCATATACACCTGTAGATTTTAGTTTTTCATTTATGAGTTAATGGGCATTTGGGTTGTTTCCTTTTTTGGCTATAATGCTCATGGACAAGTTTTTGTGTAAACATATGTTTTTATTTCTCTTGGATATATACCTAGAACTGGAATTTCTGGGCCATGTGCTAACTCTATGTTTGACATTTTTTGAGAAACAACCAGACTGTTTTTCAGAGCAGCCGCATCATTTTATATCCCCAGCAGCGTTGGATGAGGCTTCCATTTTTCCCATCTTTGCCAGCACTTGTTACCAGCTATCTTTTTTACAGTAGTCATCCTAGTGGATATGAAGTGCTATCTCATTGTGAGTTTGATTTGCTTTTCTCTGATGCCTAATGATCTTAAACATCTTTTCATATGCTAATTGGCCAGTTGTATATCTTCTTAGAAGAATGTCTATTCAAACCCTTTGCCCATTTTTTAACCTGAGTTATTTTTTGTTGTTGTTGTCATTGAGTTATAATAATTCTTTGCCCAAAAGTGGAAACATCCCAATTGCCCATCAAGTGATCAATAGATTTTTTTAAATGTTCTAGATATACACTATAGAATATTATTCAGCAATAAAGAGTACTGATAAATGCTACAACTTGGGTGAACATTGAAAACATTATGCTAAGTGAAAGGGGCCAATTACAAAAAACAACATATTGTACAATTCCACTTCTATGAAATGTCCAGAATAGACAAATCTATGGAGACAGAAAATAAATTGATTAGGTGTTTCCTGGAGCTGATAAAGATGTTCTCAAGTTATTTTGTGGTAATTGATACACAACTCATTGAATATTCTAAACACCACTGAAATGAATACTTTAAATGAATGAATAATATGACAAGAAAGTTATATCACAATAAAGCTGTTGAAAAGAAAATATTATTTCATGAATGTAGAGACAGGATGTTAGAGGCTGAAACTATAGACAAGGAAACAAGCACCGAAAATGTTAATATAGTCGAAGAAAGTAAGGACTTGAGCTGACATAGTGGTAATGGGGATGGGACAGCAGGGACAAATGCAGGAGGTAACTAGGCAGGCTCTCCCTACATCATCCTTGATGGGTGGTAGCCATCTCTTTATTTAAAAACACCAGAACTGAGGTCTCTGTCCATTACCTCCTAGCCTCCAGCTGGCCTGACTGGTGAATCATTTTAATTAACTTTATTGTTTAGGGCCAAAATTTGTTTGTCTGCAACATTTACCCATTGTCTTTAATTCTGCCTTGTAAAAATAGACATGTTGCTATAATAACTTTGGAAAACTTTGGTAAATGATCAGGATCTGCTGTGGATTATAGAATGTATAAATGTTTGTACAATAAAGGTCAGAGAGATTAGTTCTCAAATTAGAATTCTATTTTTGAAAAACTAAACTGTTCATCAGATGGCAGATGAAGAGATCAAACCCCCATGTGTGTTGGCCCAGCTCTCACTCCACAAACACACTTTGGGCTGTGCATAAAAGGCAAAGCAGCCCCCATGCTAGGTGGGGTGTTTACTGATCGAATCTAGAATACTAATAAAGTACTATCAATACTCCTGACATTCAGCTTAATCAACATGTGACCCTTTCAATTCAACTAACAATATGTTTACATTACGCAGACAGAATTTCTTTCTTAAGATTCCATTAAATATTTAACTAACACAATGAAAGGAAACACAACCAGTAACATAGCTATATCAAAATGGGAAATCAATGTGTTTCAATCCTGTTAGGCAGCCCTCTCACTAACCCTGCAGGCAGGAGACCTGTGGAAAGAGAGGAAGGGATCTTAGGCCTAGAGCCAGAGATGGAATTATATCTTTGTGGGTCCAGCTTGTTTACAATCTTCATCACTTGCCATGTGCTGACAAAGGGCCAGACTTGGAGACCCCATTGCCTGCCATCTCTATTTATCAGGAGATTCAGGAGCTGCCTCAGAAGTCCTGTTGATTGTCTCAGCATTTTCTTTAAAATGTTGATCTTCTCACCCATACGATTTTCTCCGGGATTCCCCAAAGGAAGATAACATTAGGATTTCAGAGTTTCAGCAACATGCTGATGACAAAGTTTGGAGTATTGAGTAAGCAATTTAACTTTCATGTCCCAAAGCAGTAGAAATAATACTAATAACTATAATAAAAATAGTTTACACTTATTTAGCACCATAACAGTTACAAAACACTTCACATGTATTCTTATTTGACATATCCAGTGGGAAAAACAAAAACTGTGCTCCTTAACTGTTCAATATATGTTTTGTTTGATTTTATTATGAAAAAAATATAAAGTAAAAAGGTCTTCCTCCATAAGAAAAATAAAGGCCAGAAATGTATTTTTCTTTCTTGCTGCCCCTCCATTTGCTTTGCCTAACAGCAAATGTCCCTAATACGTTCAGCAGGAATAGAGAGGAATAATACTTTCTCCCATTTTGCGCAAAAAGGATCCAGTAAGCATCCCGAGTCCAGAGAGAAGTAGACACAAGTTATGGGAGTGAGCATGTGATGAGCTTGACCACTTGTCTTTCTTCCAAAAAATAGAGAGAGAAAGTAGAGGATCCCCTTCCGGTCTGCTAGTTTGCCTGTGATTAGACCACAGACTTAATCTTACAGCATAGGTTGTTGTAGAGAAAAGGATAACTCTGTGAGCATCACAGAGTTAACATAAACCCAGTGAAGTGTGATCCTCAGGCCCCTGTAAGAGGAAAGGAGATCAGAGAAGAAAATGGACTAAGTCTGTAGGTCTCCAACAACTTGTTGTGTTTTATATTTTCATTTTAAGCTTTTACTTTTGTACCAAATTTATATTTGTAATTTTATTTTTTCTTAAAAATCCTCACTCCCTGCCTCCCCAATCACATAGGGTCTAAGCCTCAAGTCACCTGGATCTACCCTTGCAGAGTACTTAATTCAAAATCATACTACAGACATGACATCAGCCTTCAGAGCAAGGCCAGATTTGGATTAAATGCCAGACTGATGGTAAATCTGGTGATACCAAACTGGTGAGATAAAAACGAAACACGCCAGATTCAAATATGCAAAGTAAGTGCATAATTTTCATTTAACAGTCCTCATCTGTCCTGGGGCATTGGATGCCTCTAAAACAGCATGGGGGTGTGCACAAAGGGGAAGCATGCTGATACAATTCAGAATTATGATCTCTCCCATAAGACTATTACGAGGATTTGTTCCAGATTTTCTTTTGAAAGCTTTTATTTTGAGCAGTCTTGTAATTTGTATTTGATTTCAGTGACTGTTCGAAGCTATACGTTGGTATTCTGATAACACTTAGAAACTAGTCAGGAAAAATACATAATTTATATTTGATTAACAAAGATCCTGTTTTGAATAGTAGATACTAGTTCATGTGCAACAGATGCCTTCTGGATCCCTGGAGGCCAAATTGCAGTCAGCAAGTAAAGTATCTCCAAGATTCTAAATCAAAATAGTGGCATACTCTCTTCTAGCTATGTCTGTCTGTCTGTCTGTCTGTCTGTCTATTCAAATAGATATAAATATATTGAGATATTTGTATATATTTATATAGAGATAAATAGATCTATACTACCTATAGCTCTCTATATACATATATATCAGATATGGCTTAACGTATGCATTAGCTCTTAAAGAGGCCTGACTTAACAACTTGAATGTAAAGAGCAATTCACATATTCAAAAGATCCCAACCAAAAAGGGCCTGTAGCAAGAACTTCCTAACTAGTTTTCCTTCTACTAATCTCTCTCCCCATAGTTTATTTCCTACACAGAAACCAGAAACTTCCTTATCAACTTAAATAACCTTCCAGTGCCTTCTCATTGGACTCAGAGTAAAAGCTGAAATGTTTCTTCAGTGTCCCAGTAGGTTCCCCATTTCCTACCTTCTGCCTTCTTTCTCACCTGTTTCAGCAACCCTGGCCTCCTTGCTGTTCCTGCAATCCTTCCATACACTCCTGCCTCAGGGCACTTCCAATTACCACAGTCCTCTTCCCTGAGGGTCTCTGGCTCTCATTCTCTCAGGCCTTCACACCCTGCATCAGTCTTCAAAAATGTTTTGTTGAGCCACACTGAGAATCCTCTTCTCACCTTACACATCACTCTCTTCCTTCCACCTGTTTTATTCTTCCTCGCACCTGTTTGCACTCTCAGAACTCATTGTCTCTTCTCTGTACTGGGAAGTACATGAGATGGGAGGTACTTTATTTACTGTTCAATGTCCAGCACTTAAGAGGAGTTCCACCCCAGGCCTTTGCCACTCTAATGTCTGTGTTCATAGGTAATGCATATCTACTCTAATAAAAGCGTAACATTGAAATTGACTATTTCTCCGAGACGCCTAAGCCATGCCCACCAGCCAAAGCCATGCCCACCAGCCTATCAGAGCGGCTATATGCAAATTAACCCAGCCAAGATGGTGACTGGCAGCCAGGGAACGGCTGGCCAGGGGGCACTTGGCTGCTCCCCAGTCCCCTTGTGGGGACTGGGGAACAGGAAAGAGGTGGCAGGGGCCAGCGGCCTGCTTGATGGCCTGCTTGGCGGCTCCCCAGGCTTGCGGGGATCGGGGAGCAGGAAAAGTCTGGCCTGACCACAAGGCGGGGTTTTCCCAGCTTTCCAGTGGCTGGAGGAAGATGGGCAGTAGGCAAGCTTGGCAGGCAGGCAATACCCAGCCCTGGCCACAGCTCAAAAAAAAGAACAACATGCAGGGGATGGCAGGAGTCTGAGAGATCAACACGGGGGTGCCTGCTCCAAGCCTCCATGGTGTGCCTGAGGCCAGGTCCCCAGCAGATAGACACACACAGGAGTACTGCTCCGATCCTCAGATGAGGCTGGGGGCAGGTTCCCAGTGGCAACACACACTACACACACACACACACACACACACACACACATACACACACACACACACAGCCCCTGGCAGACTGGGGCCATCATAGGACATCCACTGAGGGGTTCCAGACTGTGAGAGGGGGCAGGCTGGGCTGAGGGACCCCCACCCTCTCCCCGTGCATGAATTTCGTGCACCAGGCCCCTAGTCTATATATATAAAAGCCCAGGGACTGGAAAGGCAGAACAACTAGAACGACCGATGGCTATGACTCACACTGCAGCGGCCACCCAGCCTGATCCCATCCCCAATCAGCACCCCCACCTCAGTCCCCAATCGGCCCCCACCATTCCAATTGGGGAGAGGACTGGCCAGCCAACCACCTTCAGCTCCTCCCACTCCTCCCCCCCCCTCACTGGCCCAGCCCATGGGCCCCCATCGGGGTAGGCCGACCGGTCCTCACCTATGCACGAATTTATGCACTGGGCTTCTAGTATGCATATAAAATCTTTGTTTAATGTGGGACAGGAACCAGGTGGAGGGGGACAATGGGGAGAAAAAAGAGGAACATCTGTAATACTCTCAACAATAAAGATTAATAATAATAAAAGAATAAAAAGAGTAGGATCCAGCCAACTCATCCCAGCTTGCTTAAAAATTTCTCAGTTTTAGCAGAAAATTTTACATTCTTGAAATCTCCTCTGTCCTAGGAAATTTCAGACTGTTGGTCACCCTACTCTCAATAAATAGTTGTTGAATGAAAGACAGAAAAAAATAAAAGAATGAAGACAGAAAAGGAGGGAGCTCGAAAGGAAAGGAGGAAGAGAGGGAAAGAATATTAATGGTTCCTGATTATACATGTGGAAAGCAAAAGCAGTATTTTTTGTACTGTTTTCAGGAAATGCTTGGATCAAATTAAATATGTTTTTTGAAGCTGTAAGACCCTCTTATTCTTGTTTTTGATGTTTCACAGTACCATAATACATCTGATTGGAATTTCAATTCCAGGTTTAATATACTCTGCAAGCTGGTGTAGGTTCTATAATGATGCATATTCATGGGAGCAATCATGTCCTTGCTTTTGATATGACTGGCAAAGTAAGGTACCAACAAGAGAACAATAATCAAAGAAACAGGGGGGAGTACCATTTGTTATTTACTTATGACATTTTACTAGAAAAACTCAAGCAAAATGAAAGACTATTTTCCACGTGTACTAAAACTAACAAAGCAATGTTATGAAATGCTATTTTTTCTTTCTTTTTTATTTTAAAGATACACCACTAGACAGCCACTCCACCAGATGCAATAAGATTCAAATGGGAAGGTACTTAATAATATTGCAGTTTTAATTCCTTTGATATTTCAAAGAATCCTTTGAACAGCTGAAATCAAAACAAGCTGGTACTTAAGGAAAATAGATATCTCTCATGGATCCTTATACTGTGGTCTTGAGAACCGACTGTGTCTCTTCTGGGTGCATGTCAGTGATTTACCTTGAAAATTCTTCATCCTGTCCAGGGTGAGTGTGTAAATTCATAATGAGTTTGTGGAATACGCTAAGGGAGCACCTGCCTTCTTAAGCTTGGAACTGTCAGTTGGGTATCAGGACACAGGCTCTCCGTGAAGCATCTGTTTTTATTTGGCCTAAGCAAATAACTACAGACCTCTGTGCCTCAGTAGTTGCATCTGTACGGTAAAAATAAGATTACTATTGCTTGAGGACTATGAGAATGAGAAGAAGGGGCTTTAGACATTAAAGAAAGAGGAAAAACTTAAGACAGGACTCACATATTATTTTTTTGTGTCCCCAGTGCCTGGCAGAATGCCCAGCAAGTTCACCGTGGGCATTAGGAGGTCGGTTAGCCATTATCTCATTCCATCCTGTAAGCCACCTGTGAAGCAAGCAGTATTCCCCACTACTTGTAAAGCTCAGAGGTCGGTGGCATGCCCAAGGTCAAGCAACAAGTACATGGTAGAGGCATGTCTGGAACCCTGCCCTTCCAACTGGTACTCACTCCAAGTCCCTGTGCATTTTCTCCAGTAATTAAACTGATTACATGTGAAGCATTTCACATTGCTTGAACACACTCATTTATATGTTAAGCATTGCACGTTGTTTTAATGCAATACAGAAATATTATGGAAGGTTTGTGGCCAAGCATCCCTTTGTGTATATGCTTTCTTCCTGGCACATCTCTATCCCAGCATGACAGTTGCCTCCCAACCCGGTATAGTCACACTGTAATTTGAAATCTCTACAGGAGCCTCACTACATTGAACCAATGCAGGGATTAACACCTATTTCTTCACAAACAGCCATTCCCCACCTACACAGGCAGTTTTTACCCAACCAAACAATAGCAGACTGAGGTTTTTCACTAGGGAGAGGAGGTGATAGACAGGCACCGTGAAAACACCCCACATTGTACATTACTTGGTGTGTAGGTGCATTAATGAGCCCTTGCCTCAAATCCCAGGTTTGCCAAGTGAGTCTCTGCTCATGTATCAAAGCAAAGTTATCTCGGGTCTGAGCGGAAAAATGCTGCAAATGTTCATTCCTGCACTAAACATTTCCTGAAATCCATTACAAAAAATTCGTTTTCCAAATGGGTTTTGTTAATTTAATTTATTTTGTTCTAGTTGTAGCTGGAAACCTAGAGGGAAATTGAGAAAAATAAATAGGTTAAAGTGCCCCAGGGGATGGCTTGCCTATGGAAGCATCCCAGGAGAAAGGATCTTAATGAGCACTGCTTGTCAAAGGATCTGATAGGCGTTTTGCAGAATAAAATAACTCCTTTTCCAGTCCTTGATAGACCATTCTCTAGGGAAATGAGTGAAAGGCCATATAATTCCGTCTCAGCTACCCAAAACACACACTTGTAGGAAGCTAAGGCTACTAAAACAATACATTAAAAAATAATTAAAAATACCCATTTCTCTATTTTTCCAGTTACATTTTCCTTCCAAGATATATTTTATTGTACTGATGCAAAATGAGTTCAGTGAGGAGGAGGAAGTATTCCAGCCAGAAATGGATTTCAGCCTGGAGAAAATGAATTAATAGAAACATGGCAAGTCACTTATTCAACCCAGTACAGGGGCTGCCAAGTTAACCTTGTGTGAGCAGAGACAGCTCAAGAAAATTCTGCGTTTGTGCTGCTGCAAAATTAACCCAGGCAAATCAAAACAAGACTCCTAGGCACATCAAAATGACACTTTCAAAATAAAATCATGTTAATATGGGTTGCAAATGCAACTTTATTAGCAAGTCAACTTTAGGAGAAGTGCTGTCTGAATGTGAAACCTGATTGCTTGAAAAAACACCCCAAATATTCTCCTAATAAAATTACAATTAAGGTCTCATAGGCTAGCATCTAGGGAGCTTCTTCCTGCTTCTTTTCGCCATGTATATTATTTATGCCTGCAGGTTAGGTCATACCCGCCAAATATCATATTTCTCACCAGAAACAGCACTGAGTAATTGGATGCTATAGGACTTAATGTTCAATACTGAATCATTTTGATTATCCCTTGTGCTGTTAGCATCAGAGGTTTGGTGGTATGTGTGTGTGTGTGTGTGTGTTTAGGCCATGCAACTTCTGTGTTCTTGGATTTGATGTTCATGAAATTAAGGAAATCAGTTTCTAACATGTACTCATCTGTTTAAGAATCAAGTGACTTTGTGTTTCACTCATGTCTAGATGATCTGAATCACCAATCATTTTCTGTGTGAGGCTAGATGTGAAGCCAATCCATTTTCTGTAATGAAGCAGCAAAGTTAAAGAGGAGCCAGGCATGGGAGTAATGGATCTAATTTAGACAATTAATTTAGCCATTTCTGAATAGTGTGCCCTCATGTTGGCTGAACTAATAATGTTCATCTTAAATCAATATGAAACTTAAACCTTTATGGAATGTCTTCTTTATAAAATATAAACCTTTATGAAATATTATTTAAAATGTATGTGTAGTAGTGGGCAATTCTTTACCTGTTCTTTGAATCCTCTGGTTTCACACCTAGGGTCCTTATATTTTCTTCCTTCCTCTTTCCTCCCTCTTTCCTTCTTCTCACCCTTCTTTCTTTCTTTCCTTCCTCCCTTTTTTCCTTCCCTCCATACTTTCAGTTATTTCTCTGAACTGTTGATTTTTCTTCATGCAGCCTATGAAATTGCTTAATTTCTTCCATGTACTTTTATTTATAATTTTCTCAATCCCATATTTTTCTATTTACTATGATAAAACTCTGCCATAGTTCATATTTAGCTACTTCAGAGGCATGTACTTTCAATGTCTCTCTCTCCATAAATTCTCACTTCTCCAATTTATACAGCTAGTTTTTCACACTATAACACCATAAATTTACCACTGAAATCCTAGGTTGCCAAAGTACATGCACATTTTCTTTATTTTTATTAATCTTTCTGGGCATTAGACACACTTTACTTTATGAAAATGTTCTCTTCTCTTGCTTTAGGGGAAACCACTCAGGTTGTTCTATTTTCATATGCTTCTTTGGATTTTCTTTTAATCCAGAAATATCATTCATTCCATGACTTTTTTTCTTAGTTATTTTCATTCTGTGTATAACTATTAGGTGACTCTACCCATGCCCACAACTTCAGGTACCATTTGTATGTTCATATTCTCAGCCTATGCCTGCTCAGATCCAGGTACAAATATCAGTTATCTACTAGATGTCTCTAATTCAGTACCTTTGTAGGCAACTAAAACTCAAAACTGTTTAAAATAGCACATTCCCTTTTCCCTTCAGACACTCCTTGGGTTATTTCCCTAAAGATGAACAAAGATAATGTACGTCCTTGGTGATGAACAAGGCTTCTTTCGATCCAGGCCTAAAGTCAGAATCTCAGTTATCTAAGATCCTTTTCCTTGTCTTCCACATGCAATTTTATACCAAATCTTATCTAATTCATATTTGCATAGTTCTCCCCATTTCCACTGTCTTTTAATTGTCATCTCCCCAAAGAATTGTTTAAAAATCTTCTGAGGTATTATCTTTACTTCTGCTATAGTCTCCTGTAAAATGCAAATCCAATCACATCACACCCCTGATTGACATCTCTCAATGGTTTCCCACTGTGTTAGTCAAGGTTTTCTCAGCGAAATAGAACTGATAGGATGGACACACACACACACACACACGTATATATGTATATATTTGTTTGTCTTAAGGTATTGGCTCACACAATTATGGAGACTGAAATTTTCCACAACCTACCATCTGCAAGTTAAAGACCCAGGAAAACTCTTAGGGTATTTTGAAGGCTCAGACCTGGAGAAACAATGGTGTAGGTTCCAAAATAAGTGTGAAGGCCTAAGAACCAATAGTGCTGAGAAAGAAGATTGATGTCCCGATAAAAAGTCAGGCAGAAAGTGAATTCAGCCATCCTCTGCCTTTGTTCTATTCAAGATTTCAATGCATTGGATACTGCCATTGAAGGACAGTGGGAAGGCCCATCTCCCTGGCTCAGTTTACCAATTCAAATGCTAATGTCTTCCAGGCTCACCCTCACAGACACAACCACAATGTTTAACCAGCTATCTAGGCATCTCTTAGCCCAATCAAGTTGACACATAAAAATAACCATCACAGTTATTTTTTTATTGTGTTACTTCTATAGGTATTTTCTTTGTGGTTATCATGGTGCTTACATAAAATATTTTATGGTTACAACAATCTATTTTAAGCTGATAAAAACTTAACTTCACTTGTATTTAAAAACTCTACACTTCCACCTCATCCTCTCCACATTATGTTACCAATATCATATTTTATATTTATTTATATTACAGCATAATTTATATTTATAACAACTTTATAGTTATGCTAATTTGTCTATATGTTTACCTTTACATTGATTTTCATACTTATGCTGTTCTATTACTCTTTATCATCCTTTGGTTTCAACTTGCATAACTCCCTTTGGGATTTCTGTCAGGCAAATCTAGTAGTGATGAACTCCCTTAGCTTTTATTTGTCTGGGAAGTCTTTGTCTCCCCTTTACTTTTGAAGGATAGTTTTGCCAAGTACACTAGAAGTATTCTTGGTTGGCATGTGTTTTGTTTTGTTTTTCTTTTAGCAATTTGAATGCATCATCATACACCCTTCTAGAATGCAAAGTTTTTGCTGAAAAATATGTTGATAGTTTCATGAATGGCAGGAATTCCCTTGCATATAACAAGTCAATTTTGTCTTTTAAAATTATCCTTGCCTTCAACCTCTGACCATTTGATTATAATGAGTCTTGGTGGATAGTTCTTTGAATTTAACAGATGAGACTTTTCTTGAACCCATCCTGTAGTTATCACATGGATGGATCCCTCCCAAAAATAAATATCTTATTTTCACAAGTACATTATAGTTTGTTTTGGCTACTCTGTGCCTTTGCTTTGCCCTAGGGTAACTTTTTATATCTCAACCCTCTTCTTATAGTTATCTCCTATTTATTCTTCAAACATTAGAACTATTAACACCTTGGGAGATCTGGTTTAGACTCCCCTGTTCAGTTCACTTACTTTCATATAGCATTTACTAAACTTCACTGTGGTCATTACTGCTAACATTCTGCTTGCTTCATATGCCTTGAGCTTATCATGATACCTAGCTCTTGTTAGATGTCCAGTAAATAATTTTAGAATAAATGAACAAATTAATGAAAGTGAATAAGTAACTGAACCTCTCTTTATTTGGACCAAAAAATGTAGGCTACTTCTATAACCATCTATTTTTAAAAGAGGTAACTTATACATTTATAAAGGCCAGTAATCCTTGTACCAATCGAAGGACTTTCACTGCCATGATTTTATCACAGGCTGTGGAACTGGAACCTCTCTCTTTTAGAAAAGCATGTTTTGTTAGAGAACTGTGTTGAATTCTTTACCTCCATTAGCCTCTATTTTGAACCTTCAGAGACCTAGATGTGTTTACCGTCTTACAAAGGCAAACGTTTCTTTTTCTGGAGAAAGAATAGAAACGCATAGCTAGAATTGGATATAGGAAAAGAAAGCCCACAGTGCCTGAGTGAGTTGGTGCTCTTTATCTGCGATATATAAAGAGACTGAATTTATTAGCACCCTATTATGTATGTCTTAATTCAAAACCAGTCTGGCATTCATTGTACTTTATATTATATGGTTCTGATGGTTTGTAAGATAACCACTTATTCACTATCCACATGGGTTTTCTTAATTCTCTTACTAAGAAAAAAGAGGGGAAAGTGCCGGTGTTCTCTTGTTGTAACTCTCTTAGCAGAAATAATTGCCCTTTTAATCAAAATATAGACTGAAAACATCACTTTTTATCTTCTGTTTTTCTCAATTATTTGGAATTTTTATTAAGTAAGTTATATCTTTGTCATGGGAAAATAATCCTTAAAACTTCAACAAAAACATCAGCCAGAATTGTTGCTATAATTTTTTTCTTTTTTGCCTTTACCATTCTACACATGAACTATTTGTTTTTTTACCTATTCCAGTAATATTCTGAACATCTCATTTATATTTTTTGTTGATTTTTCTTTAGAGGTGATGAACTGTTCTAAATTTTATTGTGGTAATGGTTGCACACTGTGAAAATAATCAAAAATTATTAACTTGCACACATTAAATGGGTGAATTGTGTGAATTATATCTTATACAGCTATCATCAAAAAAAATCTAAGTTTTTAATGCTTTAACTGTTTTACTTTTTACAGTTAAGCATTTATTTTGATGTGCTAGGTGATATAAGGAGCAGGCCTTTATTCCCTTATATTGAGGCAGGGTTTTTTTTACATTATTTGTTAAATAATCCATTTTTTCGACATAGCTTTTACATTTCATCTTTATCACTTGGTAAACCACCAGATCTATGCATTCACTCAAAGGGTTAGCTTGATGTGTCTATCTATTCATGTGCCTGTACTATGTTTGAATGACCACCACTTAAAATACATTTAAACTACTATTACTTCTTTTTCTCTTTTGCTATTTTTCAGATATATTTACTATTTCAATATTTTGTTCCAAATATTTTTAAATATATTTTATTTTTTTTTTTACAGAGAGGAAGGGAAAGGGATAGATGAGAGAGAAGCATCAATCAGCTGCTTCCTGCACACCCCCAATGGGGATGTGCCCGCAACCAAGGTACATGCCCTTGACCGGAATTGAACCTGAGACCCTTGAGTCCACAGGCTGACACTCTATCCAGTGAGCCAAACCAGTTAGAGCCCAAATATTTTTAAATAATATTTTGTTAACAGCAAGTACACAGTATGTTCATCAAGTTTACACTGAACTAAAGAGTTAACAGACCACTTGAAATCTTCCTTTGTTTTACTTAAGATGTCTTCATTTAGATCTCTTAGTGGCGTTTTTAAATTAAGTTTATTACTACATGGTTAAATTGAAATATTTAAATTAATATAATACTATATATTTTGTCATTGATGACGATTTGCGGTATATTTTTTATTAATTAAGGTATTACATATAATAGCTAAACAAAATAATTATATTTTCTTGACCACATAACATGCTTTTTCTTCTTTTATGATAAAAGAAATAGGTGACTTTGAAGTGACCTACACAAGTAAGTGCTATTAAATGCTCAAAAAATGTTGTCTGAGTGAATGAACTCAAATCTAGGTAACCATAAGAATAAAGAAAAAATAAGAGTGAAGCTGTGATTAGTGGATTTTATTTATTTGGTTGGTTGGTTGTTTTCATATTCATCACCTATTGGTAGTTTCCCAAGAATAGTTAATTGTCCATGTGACAAGGACTTTATATCCTTATGTCACCTGCCTCTAATCCCTTCCTCCACCAATTTTTGAAATAACTTTACCAGACCAGCAGATGCACACCATTAGCTACTGAAGAATCTCTTGTCTGTCTCTTTAGCTTTTCCATAAATACACACATTTCTTCATTTGTTTTTAAGCCAATGCTGTATGTGTAATCATGTGTGAATCTTTATTGAACACTTATGGAATGAGCCACCTGTTCTTACAAATTAGCTGAGTTCTCAAGAAGGCCCAAATTAGTAAATTGGTTGATGAAGGAAATTCATTGCCGAGACAGCAGGCAGCTAAAGGATTTTCCAGCTTGTCAAAAGTATTGTTAGTCTCACAGCATGGCAAAGAGACAAGAAGATACCATTCTGAACAATTCTAGGTAGTGACTTAGGGCCTCAAACTCACTAGAGAAGATAATAAAATTGCTTGTCTTTATCAATTAAGAGAAGTTTTACTGCTCCCAGACCACAACCCAGAAAGTTAACTAAGTTTTGTAGACATGGATAATCTTTTCTCAGTGATCAATGTGGCTAGATTAGAAGAGTGTTACCGGGGGAACTGTGGGGAAATACACGTTCTTATGTTAGTTGTACCTCTGGCTGAAGGCAATGCTGAACAACACTCCGAAGTCACTTGGTCAGCTCTCATCCAGGAAGCATGCAAGGTACCTAATGATCACCTTTTTCAAGTAATTACCAATCCTGTGAGCGAAATGCCTTTAGGGTCCTCTCACAAGCATTTAATTACTTGTTGAAATATCAACTGCAATGTCAGCCTTCTGACAGGTCATTGTGCCTGCCTCCTCCTTCCACATGACAAATTCTGTTGTTGTTTGGCATGCAACAGCATCCATCCTGTTTGTTTGTTCGATTGTTTATTGTTTAATGATCTATTTAATTTAATGCACTGTCTCCAAAATTTTGAAGTAAGTCAGAAAGGGGAAGACATCACATATATTTTAAACACTCAAAGGCAGTGTTCAATTTTGTCTAAGGAAGCAAGGCTCTGTGTGTGAACAATTAAGTACAACTCAAGATGGGACCCGGCCCTGGTCCAGGGAGTCTAAGTGTTCAGCTTGTTCTATGCTCAGATATTTGCATATGTGATCTAGGTCACATTGCTTATGCTTCACCTACAAAGAGTAAAAGGAAAAACATCCTCTTGACTCCGTGTTTATAGAAATATTGGCCACATGTGTATGAAGGTGTGGCCAACCTGACTTCTTTTCTTTTTCTTTTCTTCTTTTTTTTTTTTTGGTGTCATACTGGTAATAAAGTTCATTATAGAAAAATTATTAAAATAAAAATACATAAAAAATAAACACATTCATAATTTGCCTATTAGGTATAAACATTGCTAACATTTTGTATTTATCCTCTGGTCTTATAATTCTAGGAAGCAATAGTGGTGTACTCATGTTCTTTGCATACTTAGCGCAATTTTGAGTTGGAGTAGGTGGGTGGCAGGGGAAATAGAAAAGGATCCAAGGAAAATATTTGCTCTAGACAGATATCTTTATCTTTTTTTTGTCCATTTTTTTCATTAAGAAAATGCTCATCATTTAATAAATATTAATGGAATACCTACCATGTACCAAGCACTGTTTTAGATACTAAAAACATGTCAATGAATAATGAAAAAATGACTTTTCTAAAGAAAAAGGTGGGAGAACCAAGATGGCGTCATGAGGTATATACCTAAATGCACAGCCTCCACACCTACATTATAGAAATACAACTATAAGGATAAACGGCCATCCTCCAGAACCAAGGGAGGGGAAGCGTTGCATCTAGAAAGCAAGAGGAGTGCTTTGAGAAGCTCCCGGGGCGCCCAAACTGAAAGATATGGACACACTCGAAACGGCGGCGGCAGCGGCGCGGTGGTGCGGGTGAAAGGGTGGCAGCGGCGATCGGGTCCGCGCCTTAGAAGATTATAAACTCCCGGGTCGCACTGAATGCAACGCGGGCTGTAGGGCAACGGGGTGGCGGAAGACCAGTGGTGTTCTAGCACTGCTATTCACACCGATCACTGACCTGGAGATTCAGGGACTGAGAATCGTGTGCAGACCCCAGGGCTTGGAGACACCAAACCGGGTAGAAACTGCGGGCATCAGCAAAGGAGACGCCATTGTGAGTCACTCCACCTCCGGTGATTCTGAGACCCCGCCCCACCCCACCTACAACCTCGCCCAAGCTGTGCGCCTGCCTGCCTGCCTGCAACATAACCTAAGGGTCTGCAGCTGGGACAGAACTCCAATAGATCCAAATTCCAAACAATGAGGAGAAAGGCCTGCAGGTCATTTCCCCCCAGTGATACCTCCCAGTGATAACTACAACAAGGCTGTGCACCCAGCTTTCAAAGGCATACAACAAGAGTGTCCACCCCAGGTGATTGGGGAGGCTGAATCACTGTGCCCTATATAGGACACCTAGCACAGAAAGCCAAAATGCGGAGACTAAGAAACAGGTCACAAAAGACAGAAATGGAGGAATGCAAACGACTGGATACAGAGTTCAAAACCATGGTTATCAGGTTTTTCAAGAAGTTTCTAGAGACTGCTGATAAATTTAGTGAAACCCTCGAGCATATGAAAAAGAACCAGCTAGAAATTAAGCATACAATGACTGAAATAAAGAATAATATACAGAAATCCAACAGCAGATGAGAGGATCGCAAGAATCAAGTCAAAGATATGAAATATGAAGAAAAACCCACCCAGCCAAAAAAGCCAAAGCAAAAAAACAAACAAATAAACAAATGAAAAATCAAAAAGTATGAAGATAGTGTAAGGAGTCTCTGGGACAACTTCAAGTGTACCAACATCAGAATTATAGGGGTACCAGAAGAAGAGAAAGAGCAAGATATTGAAAACCTATTTGAAGAAATAATGACAGAAAACTTCCCCCACCTGGTGAAAGAAATAGACTTCCAAGTCCAGGAAGCGCAGAGAACTCCAAAC
>PVJC01011118.1:0-42164 GCA_004026665.1 Murina feae
AGGCTTGGGAGAGCAAGAAAGTGGAGACCATTTCATGGCAACAGATACATTGCTGGGCACACTTGTGTATGTGTATGTGTGTGTGTGTGTGTGTACTTTTTGATGTCTATTTTTGATTGAAAACACTCAGAAATGTTTAGTTCAAAACTAAAAATCAAGGCATGAGTTTAACTTGAAAATTTTTATCCTATTTTGTTTTCTAAAGGCTAATACATAGAGAGTTTCAGAGTTAGCCTCAGGTGTTGGAGAGGGCACATTGGTTTATATAAGTATATAATAAAAACTTTAGAATTATTTTTAATGACTGAAGTGATTTTTAAAACCTGGAAACAAAATATCCTAGAACACTCAGATCCCAAAAGAGTTAATTGAACACACGGATATGGCCTTTTGGGTTTTTGCACATTAAATCTGAAAAGTAACTTTTTGCTGTAAGGCCAAAGTAAGAAACTCATCAGACAAATAAACTGATGGACAATTTGAAAGTATAGCATACGTTTTCTTAAGGAAACAAAATAAAGTAACACGTGGGCTGTAATGAATGAACATTTATACTGCTTCTTCTTCTTTTTATTTGATAAATTTATGCATGTCTAAACGAGAGAGAGAGAGAGAGAGAGAGAGAGAGAGAGAGAGAGAGAGAGGGAGGGTGGGGGAGAGAGAGACACTGAAGGAGGTGAAGGATGTAGAGCACAAGCTATTGTATCACATTTTGCCTTTAGATCAGCAGGATACTTTTTAAAAAAATATATTTTATTGATTTTTTACATAGAGGAAGGGAGAGGGATAGAGAGTTAGAAAAATCAATGAGAGAGAAACCTCTCCTACTGGAGATGTGCCCACAACCAGGATACATGCCCTTGACCGGAATCGAACTTGGGACCCATCAGTCCGCAGGCTGATGCTCTATCCACCGAGCCAAACCGGCCAGGGCAGCAGGATACTTTGTGTGGTAAACAGCTGTGAATTAGGCCAGAATCCACTTTGCATATAAGTATGCGGACTAAACTGGAGTACCAATTTGTAGAAGAATTATTAAGCTCTATATAAGATATTTTATAATAATTAAATTTTGCTCTATAAAATAAATTGAATTATGTTCTGTAATAATTAAAGTCATGCACCACTTAACAAAATTTCCTTGGTCCCTGATGTTTCTTAGAACACCACTGCTTTCTTTCTGTGTTGGAAGAAAGTTCTGATTGGAATGAAAGGCATGGCCTCTGAGGCTATTGGTGTCCATGCTTATCTTACCTTGAGTCCCGCTGAACTCTCACTCATCATTGGTTCTCTGGAATTTTGCCTCATGGGATATTTCAAAAGCCGTGTATGAAAGGTGCAACAAGGAACAACACACAGGCATATTGCTCCATTGTCCAAAAAGGCTCAACTTATAAAATGCAAGTTCAAAGATAAAATTATTAAGAATTTCAAGACAGTAAATAATAGCAGAGCACTAAACTAAACATGGGACTCTTGAGCATAATTGTATGTGTAAACATTTCCATTATATGGATGTGTACATTTTCAAAACTCAATGAACTTAAAATAGGTGCGATTCATTATATGCACATTATAACCAAATAAGAAAGCAACAAAAACTACACCCCTAGTGTTCAACTACCCTAAATTCAAAATTGCAAAAATTGTTAATTTAATTTTCTGGTGACTAATCATATACCAAACAAAATGGATTTGACATACCAGTTACCAGTCTCCTCCTTCATTTCCTCCAAGCACTATGACCTACTTCAATAGTTACTTAAAAGTAGCAAAACTATTACACAGTTACAGAGGGTAATTTTCTGTCTTGTTTTATCCTATATAATATAAGGGTAATATGCAAATTGACCCTAACAGCAGAACGACTGGGAATGACTAGGACACACACTGACCACCAGGGGGCAAACGCTCAATGAAGGAGCTGCCCCTGGTGGTCAGTGCACTCCCACAGGGGGAGCTCTGCTCAGCCACAAGGCAGGCTGATGGCTGCCAGTACAGTGGTGGTGGTGGTGGTGATGGTGGAAGCCTCTCCTGCCTCCTCAGCAGGAGCTAAGGATATCCTATTGCAGCTTAGGCCTGCTCCCTGCTGGCAAGTGGACATCCCCCGAGGGCTCCCAGGCTCCCAGAGTGATGTCTGACTGCCAGCTTAGGCCTGATCCCTGAGGAGCAGGTGTAAGCCACCAGGTGGACATCCCCTGAGGGGTCCCAGACTGTGAGAGGGCACAGGCCGGGTTGAGGGACCCCTCTCTCCAGTGCACAATTTTTTTGTGCACCGGGCCTCTAAATAATCCTATATAATAAAGAGGGAATATGCAAATTGACTGTCACTCCAGTCAATTTGCACCCACAGCTGAGGCTAAGTTTCCATAATGAGCCTTAAGGAGCAATCAGCAAGGACCTGAGGCTGCACGCCCACCCACCTCCTGCATGGGGCTTGACAGGGGACCTCGGGCTGCTCCCCCCCGCCCTGGCACCAGGCCAGAGGAACTCAGGCTGCACCCTCTTCCCTGGTGCCAGGCCAGGGGACCTCAGGCCATGCCCTCCCACCCCAGCACCAGGCCAGGGGATCTGAGGCTATGCCCCCCCACCCAGCGGGACTTGATGGGGGTCCTCAAGGTGTGCCCTCTGCCCTGGTGCTGGGCCAAGGGACCTCAGGCCATGCCCCCCACCCCAGCACCAGGCCAGGGGACCTCAGGCTGTGCCCTCTGCCCCGGCGCCAGGCTAGGGGATCATAGGCCACTCCCTCTGCCCAGCAGGCTTGATAGGGGACCTCAGGCCATGCCCCCCTGCCCTGGCACCAGGGGACCTGAGGCTGCAACCCCCCACCTGGCAGGGCTTGACAGGGTGGGACCGGCTGGGTCTGGATCTAGCCCAATGAAGGGGGCCATCCAGGTTTGGGTCTCGAGCGATTTTGAGGTGCACATGGGTGGTTGAAGACTTGACTCTGGGTTCCATGGTGCACCCCAGACTCTGACAGGAGGAAGATTTTCATATACGTTTTACTAATTTTCTTTAATCTCTGACACTTCTATTATAGAGAAAGGGAAAATAGCAATATAAAAATATTTCCTCTAATTAATTCACTTTTAATGTGCACGAATTTCATGCACTGGGCCACTAGTGTGTGTGTGTGTGTGTGTGTGTGAGTGTGTGATATATATATATATATATAATTTACAAAGAAAGCGTAGTAACCCTTTTGAATAGTAAGTACATGAAAAAGAGGATTGTGATGATCAATCTACAATTTCCTAAACAACACATAATTGTTTGCTTCTGTTATGTCTCATGGAGTATGCAATGTGTCTACAATTTCTGCGAAATTTACATTATTGTTTTTTCTATGACAGTATAAACTCACAGAAATAAAAGGTTTTAACAGGGATCATGAAACTTTGTCTCAATGTATTCATTTGTCCTGGTCAAGGATGCATATTGAAAGACATTTCCCCCAGTGCCAATTAAATCACCTCACTGGGAAGGAATGAAGTTCAGTATGGTTGAGCCTTCTGTTCATACTAAGTTTTCATATCTTTAAATGGTCAAGAGCTTTAACATACTTTCTTATGATTTTATTTTACCATTTTCCCAACCACTGATCTTCAGCAGGATGGTGAATTATCTTCACATTTGTCTGTAATACAGGAACTATACTGTTTAATTACTAGTACTTCTCAGTTCATGGAGTCAATGCTTGATAGAGGTACTTCGTAAAGAGATATATGAATACATTTTTTCTACCTTAGTGCTATTTTATTTGTTCAGAGCAAATGATATCATCACTTTGAATATTTGCTATATTTAAAAGGAAAAATCCTTTAAAGAAAATACTATAAATGAAAGAGATTTGAGACATTAAATAATTTCTTTAAAGCTAAATGAATTTCTCAGGGCCTTTCTTTAAAAAAATATTTGAATTGATTTCAGAGAAGAAGAGGGAGATAGAAACATCAGTGATGAGAGAGAATCATTGATCAGCTGCCTCCTGCATGCGTCCTACTGGGGATTGAGCCCACAACTTGGGGCATGTGCTTTGAGTAGGAATTGAACTGGGACCTCCTGGTTGATAGGTCAACACTCAGCCAAATGAGTCTCATGGGTCAGGCTCAGTGCCTTTCTGTGTAGCCTACATGAGACAATTCTCAAGCTTAGGCTAAGGTACAGCCTGGGGAGTCAAAAGTACTTCGAAGCCTGTTGTACAGAAGAAGAGCACAAAACATAGAACACCTTTCTGAATCTCAAAAACCATTATTTGAACTATTATTTTCTGAATTAGTATTACAGTTGACCTTTATGGGTGAAGACCCCCAGTGCAGTTGAAAATCCATGTATAACTTCGGATTCTCCAAAAACTTCAATGATCCTGGTATCAGTGGAACATAGAGAATTAGAGCTGCAAGATTCCTTTGTGTCTCTCTGACCGCAAAGAAATATGCATTACTAACCTTTACTCTCAAAATTAATCCTTCATGACCATTTTCACTTTTAACATTATGGAACACATAGAGAACTATCTAATCTATTAAAAGAGTAATATGCAAGTTGACCCTCACTCTGCTATACCCACAAGCCGTGCCTACAAGCCACAGGAGAAAATATGCAAATTAACTCAACTAAGATGGTGGCAGCCACGGAGCTGGAATTGCCCCGGGCAATGGAGGAAGCCAGGGCCCTGTGGGCCCTGAGCTCTACTCAAGGCTACAAAGTTTTAATTATAGAAGATAAACAAACCCCAGATACCTGCAGGGCTGGGACCTTGGGTTTCTAGGGGCAACCCAGGCTTTGAGTAGGGGACCAAGGCAACAAAGTTTCAATTATAGAAGTTGAATAAATCCCAGATACCTTCTTCCAGCCAGGCACCCCAGTAGGGACCTGAACCCTGAAGGGGCTGTGGGCAGAGTGAAAACAGCCCTCAGCCCCTCACCCAGGCTGGCTGGGCATGCCAGCAGGTGGACATCCCCAGAGAGGGCACAGGCCGGGCTGAGGGACACCCCCCCCCGAGTGTGCAAATTTTTGTGCACTGGGCCTCTAGTCATATTATAATGTACAACACACTGGAATAAACTGGGAGAATCTATACAATGTTTAGTGAAAATATCATTACATTTACTTTACGTGGTATAAATATATACTTTGTAGATATTAAATATTGGATGTGCTTAAAATGTCCAAAGAAAATCTTTCAGGGCTTTTAATGAAAAACTTGTACTTGCTTTTATGAGCATAACATTTTAATATTAGGTTTTACATTTTCAATGGCTATATTTAATTCTTGATTAATACTTTTGAATGATCACCACCAAAGATAAATTTTGTTTAAATGGGTATGTGATTTTAAAAAAATGATTTTATCAACCATTCAAGTAAAGAATTTTTAACAGTTGAAAATATATTTAAAGCCGCTCTTCATTTTCTCTCCTCAGAGATAAAGCATTGAAATTATATTTAATGTTAATGGATTTTGAATGAACTTGAACTTTTCCATATCAGAATCTCAAAATAATGATGAGGTTCTAATAGGGTGGGTGCAATTTTAGAGCCATCACCTGAGGTTAGTTTGAATCAGAAAAAGGGCAAATTAGCTACAAATCCACAAAATATTACAAATAGGTGGAGGCAGAGACTCAGAGGCATTGCTGGTGCCTGTTAAGAAAGTTATCTGTTTCCCTGCCCTCCACTCCCATTCTAATCCCCTGCTAGCACATTAGGGCTGCCTGCTGAGCTCCCTGGGCATCTGGGATGTGACCTCCAGTAGCTCTGTAGCCTTCTTGTCCATGGCAGGCAGAAATGCTTGCTGCAGCTGGCTGTTCAAAGAGACACCCAGGTGGTAGAGTACCCCACACTGGTTAAACACCTGGTGGGAAAGCAGAAGGACTAAACATATAGCTCATCATGCTCACTGCATATAGCTGAGGACTGCCAGGTCAGTCCTCACTCTGCTAGGGCCACCTCCTAAGATCCCTGGACAGAGATGCTTGTTATCTGAGTCAACTGATCTAGGAGCTCTCTGACTGTTACTGTTGCAGTCCTAGGCTTGGAGGATTGATATCTTAGGACACCTGAATCCCTCTCCAGGAAATAGACTTGCCAGGAGTTGAAAGACACTGCTATAGAGCTCTCTCTTAAATAAGGTCATCTCAAGGTCAAATGGGCTAGGGCATCCTGTCAAGGGATATTTTCCTCGGCTGGACTAGCTGGTTTTAGATCTGTCTCAGGCTTTTCAACTTGAACCTGCGAAATTAGACTTCCAACATCATTCTCCCTTGCTAGTGATGATGATCCCCTTCATAACTAAGAGTAACTTTCACACCATGGAAATCATGGCCTTTATGACGTCCCCTGATTCCTTTAACCAAATTGATTTTCTGCACATTCACAAATGCATTTCATCTCTGTTTAAACCGTACACCTGCGTCATGGCTTGGATGTGTCAATTCAGTTACTTCCCTCTATGAGCCTGACTATGTGCCTCTTGAGGAACAGGTGTGAGAACTGGAAAGAAGCGAAGCTGTGGTCATTTTTCTTTGAAGTGGTCTTATTGGGTGCTGAGGTGAACAAATGTAAATGTGTCTGTAACTTTCAATCAGTCCTAACCCTCCTCTGCTTCATATCCAGCTCCTCTTTCAATTACTTACTCTGTTGACCAATATTAGCCCCTGGCCAACCGTCAGATGCTTGGCCGTGGACTTCCAGATGTGCTAACTACACAAAAGCGACAGTTTCCTGTAGAACTTCCACGAGCTTCCCTTCCCAGGCCCATTTGTTCTTCTGGATGAACTGGTTTCCGGATTGATAGGTGGGTGTCTCCTCTGATCCTCCAACTGCCTTCCGGATCCTCTTTTCCTTAGCTCCTCTCACACTTGTGTGAGACTGTGCTCCTATGACAATTCCCTTTTCCAAAACATTCACAACGACTCTGCTGCCTTGTTTGAATCCTGTCTCATACATTTTGTTTTCCACATACTCTTTCTCTAACTTTCTGGGCTCCATTCCTTTCCGTAGCCCATGGCTTACAGCAGAAATTCTTCTGCTCTCTATTCATGATAGAAGAAATCTTACCCATCCTTTGAAAATCCATTTCCAATACCAATTCTTTCCTGAAGTTCTCCTGGTCATTCCAATTATGGGCAATTTCTCTCTTGAACTCCCACACATTTGTACTTTCTATGGTTCTCTTCACTCTTTTTTTTTTTAATCCTCACCCAAGGATATTTTTCCATTGATTTTTAGAGCAAGTGGCAGGGAGGGGGAGAGAGAAAGGACAGACAGACAGACAGACAGACATAGATGTGAGAGAGACATATCGACTGGTTGCCTCCCATATGGCTCTGACCAGGGCTGGGAATTGAGCCTACAACCAAGGTATGTACCCTTGACTGGAATCAAACCCAGGAGCATCCAGTCTGCTGACACTATCCACTGAGCCAAACTGGCCAGGGCTGCTCTCTCATTTTTATAGTAAGTCATTTTATTCTTCCTAATAGAAGATAGAACAGTGACTTAATCCTCTTGTATCCCAAGGCATTGTTTCTGTATCATACTTAACACTCAATAAATATTTGTGACTTGAATTGAATATAGATACAGAAATAAAATCCCTAAGAAGTTTAGTGATTAGTCCATGGTTATTAGTCCAATCTGTTAAAAATATTTTAGGAAAATTTAGTATTACCCAACAGGCAAAGATCACTAATAAATTATCAGCATCCACATTCTCTCATGTCTTATTTCAGGACTGTTTTTATAATGTAGTACAGATAATACATAGTGTAGCACGTATTTTCCCTCTTCAAAAAGGATGCCAACATAATTTTGCAACTAGGTTCTTGACAACTGAAATTAAAATGATTTAAAACCTTTGTTGTTAAATTAGGAATTCATGTATTTTTTCTGCAAATGAAATTTTACACAAAATTCCAATATATAAACCTATCAATTGAGCAGCCTAGGATGATGCATAAGCCAAACCTACTCTTCACCCACCTGCCCGTGGCTTCTGGGGAGTTTAGAGCTCAAAGGAACTCAGTGTAGAAACTGCTACCACAGCATTTTCACTTGTGAAAATCTCATTGTGTAAAGACATGGCATGTTAGACATGCAGAGTCCTAGGCTTCATCCTTGACCTATTGAATTCAAATGTGCCTTTTAGGAAGATTCCCAGGTGATTCTTAGACACTTGGGGAATGTTAGTATAGGAAGGGACAAAACAAGAAATTGCATACAAGAGACGGCTTGAGTAAATTGTATACAGAAGGGATAATTGAGCTGGAATCTCTTTTCCAGTATGATTCTGGGCTAGGGTTGGCCACAAGAGAAACATGCCCAATATTTGGAAGGTAGAGGAAGCAGCTTGGATGACACTCAGAAGGTTCAGTGCAGTGTTGCAGGTGTCGATGCAGCTCATCCATAAGGGCCACTGATGTGGGTATCAACCCTTTGGAGCAACAGCGAGGCCTGCACTGCAACTTCAGCTGCATTAGCTCATGCTGCCTCTCCTCTTCAGCTTTTCCATGTCCTGGGCCAGGCAAAGTATAGCCCCACAGGGAGGGGCTCCAGGTAGTTCTGCAGGTCTCTGGAGTTTCCATGTGGACAGAAGGATATTCCTGCTTCTCCTCGCAGGTTGCTTTTGTCTTTATGAGTGGTGGTTAGTTTTCACGGGTTCTGTTTTTTCCTTGATTTCTCCAGCTTCACAGCCAGATTTCCCCCTCCCTCTGATCTACAACTTTAGACTCACCACCAGTTACCCGCTTTGGGAGTTTCCTTTCCCCAGCTTCTTGCACAGTTGTTAAATATAGCTCCTAAAATGACTTCTTTATTTCCTATTAGTCACTGCAGTCCTGCTTCCCGGATCAACCCTGGCTGACACTGGTTCCACTAACCATTGCCTGTGTTTTGGTTTTAGGTGTGGCTCATTTCATATGTTACTTTATAGATCTTCTCTGTCAACTTAGCTAAAGGTTTTCTTACCATATAAAGCAACATTTACAAATCCCAGGAATTGTAAAAAGGAGAATTACTTTTTCTAGGAAAACTTTTAAAATTTGATATGGTTAAAACAGCTTTTCCTTTCTTTTTTTCATTCTTTCTTCTTTTTTTTTTTTCTTTTTTTTTTTTTTTTTTTTGGTTTCTTGGTGATGCACAGAGGATAGGATAGCTAAATGTTACTTAATGCCTCTCTTTATCCTTTCATACAGATGAGTAAAAGAAAAATAAATTCCTAACCAGGGAGCACTAAATCAGAGGAGATGGCTTAGCAAAAATAGGCTATTAGGAGAAAGGGTGAAGGGGCTTTGGAAAATGTAATAGGACGATAATAAACTACAATTGTTTTGTACCAAGAAGCTAATCATCTCGTTGAGTCAGCCTCAGCTTTGCCTTTTATCCCTTTTTTTCAGTTAACTTTTCAAATCAACCAAATGTCAGTTTAAAGTAAGCAGAAGAATGAGGCCATTTTTACTCCTTAACGTAAAATATTCTGTTTTGTATCTTAGGAGTCTTCACGTACCTTAAACTGAGTAATAAGACTGAAACAAAAGTAGGTAATAGTTTCCCTGCTTTATTATTTAGTCCAAATAATCAACTATTAATTGACTCTGGGATTCATTCAAATTTCCAAATTTTCTTTCTACCCTGATCAGGGTGTTAAAAATCCCACCTGTTCAGATATGTTTGCTTTATTTTAAAATATATTTTTATTGTTTTCAGAGAAGAAGGAAGAGGGAGAGATAGAAACATCAATGATGAGAGAACCATTGATTGGCTGCCTCCTGCACACTCTTCCCTGGGGATTGAGCCCACAGCCCAGGCATGTGCTCTGACCAGGAATCAAACCATGATCTTCTGGTTCATAGGTCTATACTCAATTACTGAGCCATGCTGGCTTGGTGCTCTATTTTATTTTTTTACAGTAAGTCCTAATATGTTTGAGCTACCCTTGTCTATTACAATTGCCTTGGAAATCATACATATTAATATTTTCCAGCTCTTTATATTGCAGTAATACGGCATGTGTGAAACTGATTACTTGTCAGTCAAGGTATATATTCCAGTGGCGCTGAAGGAGTTTCTGTTAGAATCAGGCAGAGATTCTGATTTGTGCACTGCTGCATCCCCAGTGCCCAAACACCTCTTAGAGCTCAGTATGTACTCAATCAAGATTTCCTTTGTTGTTTGCCATTCTTGCTTTATACACGTAGTCAGCCTTAAACACAAATATTCACAGCTTATCGAAGGGAATCAGGACAAGCTTTATGGAGGATGAAACATTAGCAGGACAGTACATAATCTGTTATTTCCTAACCTGATTTGCATGATGCAATGTGGTGTTCTGTATCTGAACTGTAAGTGTGTAGGGCTGAATAACCACTCCTCTTCTCCCATATCCATGTCTTATTCCCTGGAATTTGTGAATGTTACCTTATGTGGCAAAAGGACTTTGCAGATGTGATTGACTGAAGATCTTGAGATAATTTGGATTTATTTTGAGATGATAGCTTTGTAAAGAAGAATAAACATATAGAGCATAATTTTTAACCTGAGTTTATTGGCAACATCTCCTAAGTGACAAAAACTACTCTTTATTTTGCAGATTTTTACTCTTTCCTGGTTGGCCGGGTGGCCTTTTCTGGGGTGGGACTTTAATCTATTTGTGAAAGGGACACATTCTAGGGAGTCAGGAAATGGGTGGGGGTGACGTGGGCGTGGCGATCCTTCCTTGGTATGACTCGCCTTCTAAGTGAGCAGTTTTGGATAAGAGCCAAGGTGCTGACATTGTGTGAAGGTGCTGATCCTGGGTTCAGTTCTATCATTTTAGGGGCATTTTGCATTTTTCTCACTTCAGCATAACCACTGATACCTCAGACCCTTTAAACAAATCCTAGCCCCTTTGGGTGCACACGTGGTCCTTCTCCTGAGCTGTTTGACAATCACTTCCTTTCAGTACTAACTGCTTCGCATAGTCTTATCTCCACATAAATAGACCTGGTCACCAACTCTTAGTATTTATCTCATATCTTTTTGAATCTCAGAACAAGCCCAAATTCATGGACAAGTCCAACATAATATTTTATATCTTTTCTTCTCATGCCTCCACTTTGCTAATTTTCTGACAAGATTCACTCTAAGTTCAGCTAGAATTAATGTCAGACACAAGCAATACCCAACTGACGTTCCAAGATAATTTTCCATCATTTTTCTCTGAAAGTTCCTGCCTCTTCTCTATTTCTTCCCCTGAAGGTAGAAAGTTAAGTTTTCTGTGTAAAATATTACACAGTTTGTCTTGCTATTGTGTGACTTTAAACCAAGCCAAGTTTCTGTCTTTTACTGTCTCTAACACATTGCACAAATTATATTACATTTTTTTAAGTTTTCTAAGCTTTTTAGGTGTGACACATTTTTTTCTGTCATGGACTAATGAAGCCAAGCTTCCCAATTGGTTTGTGAATTTTATTTAAGATTGTCTTAAGAGAAACATTAAACAAATCTCTTAGTTTTGTTACTGACCCAGAAAGTAAAAAGACCTTGTTAATTTATAAAAACCCTTTTGGGATTGTTTCTCCAAAATAAAAAAAGAATAAATTGCCTTCCAGTAAGCAGCAAATGTGTATAAATAAACAAATTGAGTGTGGAATTCTCTTGGCAGGGTTTGGTCAGATTTTTATCTGGATGATTTTCTTTTATTTCCACACGACAAACACATTCTAGTGGAACCTGAACAAATGCTCGAGGTGAAATGAATTGAAGGAAACCCTGGGTAGACAGCATTCCTTCACCTTCCTATGACATCTCACATTTGCACAAAAATCTCCCTTAATAGTTCCCTTGTGATGTGAGAACATCCATTGGATGTCCAAGCCCGATTACAAGAATCAAACTTCTCAGAACTGAGTCACTGACTGCAGGCAAACGCAACTTATAAACAAGTGCTAGTTAGGATGGATTTCCAACTTTGTTTTTGAAGAAGCATACTTTATTTCACTCTAGTTCTTTCAATCTGCTCCCCAGACATTTCCTTGTTATTTTAGGGACTGCCTGCCCCAAATCCACTTGACCAGTGAGCGGAAAATTTTTCTGCTGAAGTCTTCAGATGTTTTCAGATAAAAATTATTTATTGTCATGAAGTTTATGAGTCTGATTTCTCCAAGTAATGTATCTTAAGTACAAGAAAACCATGTATGTAAGTAGTAATATACATTTAGATATGGTTCCTTAGTAAGAGCTTTACCATGAGGCAGCACTAACCAGCTCCAGCTCCAGCTCCAACTGGACCTCCTGTCCTGAGGGCCCTGTCCTCTAGCTGCCCCCTCCTCATTGGGCCCAGGCACCTGCATGCCAGGAGTCTCAATTCTCCTCTCTCTTCTATACCTCCTCTAGGTTCCCTAGGACCATGCAATTCCCTGTGCAAATTCATGAGCATCTTTTAAAGTCCCAAGTCTGCTTCTGACAAATGCTCCGACATCTTCCCCAAATGGATCACCTAAAGCACAACTGAACTCCAATCGTTCACCCCTCTGGCTTCAGGGCTGAGAGGCACGGCTGTTAGGATTGGTCAGGGCATGGAGCGTTGACCTGACTTCCCCTCCCTAGCTGGGCATGGAAGCCCCTTGTGATAGTCAGTGGATTTGGGTGGTGGTGGCTGAGGCTGGGGTGTGTGGAGCTTGGACTGTGCTCCTTCCTGGTCTGTAAATGACAGGGGAGGGCCTTGGGTAGGAAAGGAAGAATTCACAAAAATCTGAACATTATATTTTTTTTCTTGAAGACAGTTTATATACAGTATGTAAAGGATATGAACAGCATTGAGTTTAAAAGTGCAGTGAGAAGATGGCAAATCAGCTGTCAAGGGCAAGGGAACTTTAAAGTACACACACTAACTTTGCTCTGATACCTCCTCCTTCCCCCTAAGACCTGGAAACGCTAGCCAGACAGTGTTCTCTCTACCCAGAGTGGGTGCCCAGTCGGGGCCAGGAAGAGCAGGAGGCATGCTGAAGGGCTATTTTTAGGTGAAAGTCAGCATCCAGCGGAGCAGAAGTGAGACTGGCCATTAACAGTATAGGGAAGCATCATGGAATTAGAGGAAGGCAATGAATAATCATTGTCAATGGGAAGAGTCTAAATACATCAATTAAAAGACAGAAACTGGCCCAGCTAGCATGGCTCAGTGGTTGAGCATCGACCTATGAACCAGGAGGTCACAGTTCAATTCCCCATCAGGACATATGATAATTATGGGATGCGATAGAGGTGTTAGCTAAATTCTATAGAGGTAATCATATTGCAATGATATAAATGTATTAAATTAACATGTTGTACAGGTTAAATTTACATAATCTTATGTGACAATTATATCACAATAAAAAAATGTTTCTAGGGCATAGTACTTAAGAGGAGGGAGCTTTAGAGAACTTCCGAGATCTATGGAAGATGCCCTGAAATTTCCTTCTGAATATGGATCAATGCTCATTTGTGAGTATTACCTGAGGCCAAGGAAGAAAGAGACACTCAAGACCTGCAGAAGAAGCAATCCCCAAAAAGTCTGAATCCTGCTTTAAAAAGGCAGAAATTTGCCCTGGCCGAGTGACTCAGTTGGTTGGAGCGTCGTCCTGTACACCCAAAGGTTGCGGATTAGATTTCCAGTCAGGGCACATACCTAGGTTGTGGGTTTGATACTTGATCAGGGTGCAAATGGGAGGCAACTGATGGATGTTTCTCACATCGATGTTTTTTTTCCCTCTCTCTCTCCCCTTCCTTCTCTCTCTAAAATCAATACATATATCCTCAAGTGAACAAAGGCAGACATTCTCAGATTGAGTAAAAACGCAACGTGGTTGAAATGTGAAACGGTGCCTTGACAGGGCAGTTAAACATTTTAATGTTAAATCAAAGTTCTTTCACCTGAATTTTAAAAAATTACGTCTCTAATGAAAACTGATTCATGACCTTTGGGAAGATTTCTACTTGCATTAAAACTTGTATCAAAATTATATTTGTTTTAATTATTTCTGTATTCTGACATAATTAGTCACATATGAAAATTAAGCTTTTTTTAAAAAAAATTTCTTCAATTCTCATCCAAAATTGTGGATGAATAAATACAGGCTACAAAAATATTCTTCACATCATATGACGCTATGAAACTTACTGTTTTCATGGTATGCAGGTAATTTTCACTGGTAAAATGCCCAGTGAATTTTTAGTAGGACCTGAGTAAAAAATAATTGGCTATTTTTTTTTTTTTGGAGTCTATGCTTAGTCTTCTGGGTGAATGTTAGTTCATACACTGAATTTAATATTCAGATAGGCTAGTACATTAAACAGTAATTGAAAGGTTGCCCTAAGCCAGGCACTTTTGTAAAATTCTCCAACAATTCAGTGATGCAGGTACTATTATCATCATGCACCTCTTTACACATGAGGACACTGAAGTCCAGAGAGAGTAAGGAATTGATGTAAGATACTCAGCAAGTGGCTCACCTTGAACTCTCATGTATTCTGATTAAAGAAGCCATTATTCTGACTACTTAGTTGTATCATATTGGTGTGGTATTTTTATTTTAATCTTTCATGAAAATGGCAAAAGTAGAAGCTTCTTATATTTGAATTGAAATTCTTTGCCAACCAGCATGGCAACTGAATTCGGAATTAATCTCTTTACATTAGGGTTCCTCTTGTTCTCTTAGCTATGTGCTCAGCTTGAGAAAGTTTCTCCAGGTCAGCACTACACTCATGTGCCTCAGCAAAGGAGCCAGGAGAACATGACCAGTTCTTTTTCTTTAGATCTTCATAAATTATCCAAGAATTGGCTTTTTTCCATCTTATGACATACTTTTAAATGTCCATGAGTTCCATTCAAAGTAATATACCTTGGTCTCTGTAACAATGCACACATTTGCTTCAATATACTCACAAACTTTTGATGATAATAAAAGTATGAAGAATACTGTTTTAGTCACCTGGGTGGCCATGACAAAATCCCATATACTGTGTGGCTTGAACAACAGAAATGTATTTCTCACTGGAGCCTAGAAATCAATTTGCCAGCATTGTCAGTTTCTGGTAAGGACTCTTTTCTTGGTTTGTAGGTGGCTGCCTTCTGTCTGTGTTCTCGTATGGCGAGGGAGGGTGGTGGGGAAGGGACAGGAAGGAAGATAGAGAAGGCAAACTTTCCAGTGTCTCTTCTTATAAGGGTACTATTCCCAGCATGAGGGCCCTGTTCTCATGACCTCATCTAAACCCCAGTGTCTCCCCTAGTCTCAGCTCTAAATTGCATCACATTGGGGATTAAGGCCTCAACATATACATTTTTGGGGAATGCAATTCAGTCCATAGCAAATGCCTACATTACTTTCTTAGAATTGCCTTCTTATGGAAAATAACTTCAAAGATTTTTACTATCTTAACCAGCACTTAAAATTAAATACATTTCTTTTTTACTTAAAGTTTTCCAAAGCTGATTTTGCTCTCCCATTATTTCAATGGGAGAAACAATTTCCCTGTATTCTAATGCTATTACCAATAGTGGGCTGGAGGTAGAAAGCATTTAAAGGAGGCCTCTCCTAGTATTAAGTTTGTTTTTGTGTAAAGTTTTATGAGTTGAACCTTTTTTATTTTATCATTTACAGCACACCACACAGAGAGATGTGCATTTCAAAGAGCAATTGGTCTCAGTAGTTCCTTTGGACAAAGTAATCTGGATAAATGTCATATGGTAATGTGACTTTACAAAAAGAAATATTACATCAAAAATGATGTGGAACCCGAAGATAGAAATCACCCTGGGAAAGACAATCTAGGAGCGAAGAAAGGTGCCGATTAAAGGGTGCGAGTGGGTGCAATAAATGGTAAAAATAGTGACCACGAGTTAGAGTGTCAAATATTTCCTTAAAAGTCTCCTCTCTCTTCTCCTCTATGCCCTCCTTTCCTTCTAAAGACTTTAATAAAATTCATTCTAATTCTGTTAGAATGTAATGCCAAATAATAATAATAGTAATAACCTGTTTAGGTACAATGCATACGTTGCACTTGTGTCATTGTACATTACCTTCATAGCTATCCAGGAGATACCATTTTAGGAATGGATGATTACAAAAAGTTCAGCAACTGGTTTAAATTCAGAGTTAATACAGGTTTGAGATGGACTACGGCTCATGTGTTTGACTTTGAAACCCAGACTTTTAGCCACTATGCTGGAGTTGATTCATTCAAATATAAGTACTTCTTATTCAGGGGCAATCCTCAGACATTGAGGTAGAACTTGGCTTTTACTGGGCCCTCCTATCTTGTGAATTGACTACCCTCATTCTTGGTTGCTGGCTGGCTCCATCTCAAGCACCCTGGTCACAGAAGCCCAGGTGGTTTCTCACTGGGAGAAACTGGTTGGTTGGACTGTTTCTCTATCCAGATGAATTATAGTTTTTCACCCATAGGAATGGCTGCAAACAGCAAACTGAAACCATAAAGTATCAAGTCTGAAAAGGCAAATACATGGTTTTACTTGTAATGAGTTGGAAACTGTTCTGGAACATACCTCCACACCACTAAAAATCTTCTTGACTGTGATAGGGTGGAAATTTTAGGGCATAAATTTAAGGCTTCTTTTAATATCTATTGCATGTGGATTGTGACTTTCCTGGTGTCTCAGAATTATGGCTGCAACCCAAGCTGAAGACACAAAGCACTAAGTATCCCTAAGCTATTACTAGCTGCCAGGGCTTAGTAAGTGGCATTTGTTTCCACCACCATCACCACCATCACCACCACCATCACCACCACCACCACCACCACCACCACCACCACCACCACCACCACCACCACCACCAGTTATCATCTCTCTTCCATCCCACACACCCATTTCCTTCCGTTGTTCCCAAACTTGAGGAAGGAAGAACATTCAAACTTATGGCTGGAGGCTCCGCCTCCTTTGCCCTCGGAGGAGGAGAGAGTGGTGCTCTTATATCCGTGGAGCCAAGTGAACCAGCTTCAATACAATCCTTATGGAGATTGGGGGTATCTCAAAAAAGGGGAGAATGGCATCCCTGTCTCTGGATATCTGCTTAATGCAGAATCGGGAGACTTATTCTGTTGGCAAAAATTTAGTGTGCCTTTGAAGGGTATCAGAATATGCCATCCCCAAAACATGCCACTTTGGCATAAGGATTACTTTGAGCTAAAGGCAAATCAACACATTTTAGAATCAGCAGATGCTGGGAGAATTTCCTGCCCTCCCCTTGTCTGCCTAGGAACAGGACATCACTTCCCTTTGGTTCCCATCCCCAGCCAGGGTGAGAGGAGAAATTCTTGTCCCTGCAGATGGGGATTGGACACCAAGATGAGTTCGTATAAACAGATCTTATTAAATAGCCCTTACTTCACATCAGCTACTTTATGTATTTGCTAGTACTTTTCCCACAATTTGTCATCTCTTGAAGCCTAAGTCTATTTTCTCCTCAACTTTGAGTTTCACTTCTTTTTTATAAACTCCTATAGGTAAATATTAATAAAAATGTGTGTCTTTTCTCCTGTTAAATCTGTCTTTCTTAGCCCCCCACGTAATTAGCCTAAGCAGGCAGAGGAAAGGTTTCTACTTCCTGACACTTTTCAGTTCTTCCTCACTGTGGGACAGGAAGGGAAGTGCTTGACTGTGTCTCCTGATGTTTGAAGACACCCCGTGATGAAGTTGAAGGAGATGCATTGCCCCTTGGATGGGCCCTGGGAGTCTGAGAGGTTTTCAGACACAGAAAGGTCCAGAATGAAGCTGCATAAGTACACCACTTTGTTGGAGTGGTCACAGTCCAATTGGAATCAGCCTAAATCAGAAGTAAAATAGGGAATGCCTCCTCCAACCAACATCACAGAGGCACTCACCTAAGGAGAAGGTGTTGTCCCCACTCCCATTCCCATTTGGTCTCCAAGCCTAGAGTAGCAGATGTTTATGGAAGGATGAAAAAGATGTCACCGAGACAAACCATAGCCCCTTCTCTGCTCTAAACACTAAATCTCACTTGGGGTGGGGAAGGGCATAAGAGAATACAAGAGCTTAGAGTTAAGTGCGAGGTTCAAGTTATTTTAAAATGGAATTGCACCAAGTCCTAAATACTGGAGAAAAGATTGCTCTGCTAACTGAAAATGATGATGGAATCAACATCAGACATTGTTAAGGTAGCCATCATCCTGATGGAGAAGCAAATTTGATCTGGTATTGCTGGTGGCACAATTGAGAGAAAAAAGGCATTTTGTAATTAAACTCCAACCAATTCAGACCCTTTATCAGCAGGTATATTTATAAACAAAATGTTTCCTCCAGCAAGTTTCCATACAATATTCTTTATGGGCCAGGCTTCAGGTACTTCTTCTGTTTTCTAGACCACGTCTGTCCAATAGGACTTCCTGTAGTGAAAATGTACAATATATGTGCCGTCCAGTGTGCAATCCAGTAGACATATGTCGCCATTGAGCATTTGATATATAGCTTATAATACTGAGGAAATGAACTTGTAATTTTATTTAATTTTTATTTAAATTTAAGTATAAATAATACTATATGACTAGCACCGCAAGTAGCTATTTGAAGAACTGCTCTGTTTATGTGAAGATTAGGAGAAATGTTCCCATAAACCTGTGGGTACCATCTGTCTACGGGTTTGCGTAGGTATAAATCAGAGAATAAGGTGCAATGGTTGCTGCAGCAAAAACCTCACATGAAGCAAGTCTCTCACTGCATCTTCCCAATATGGTGGAGTCTACCTCTGTGGCAGTTGGTGTTATTATGCTTGATTCTCTACTAGTTAGCAAGAGACCTGAAGAGACTGTGTCTTATTTAGATTTTTATTCCTTATATTGCCTAAGGTAGTGCTTTGCACCTTGTTCATATTCAATAATCATTGGCTCTTGGTTAGGGGAAAGTAAAAATATCTTGGCTATTACAGAAATCTTGGTATGTAGCCCTCCAAACTCAACTCTACCCAACATAATCTTATCACTAAGTATTTAATTTCATGGGGGAAAGGGCAACTAAGGAAAAAGTTGCCAAAAAAGGCTCCTTTCAGGGCTGACAATGAACAAAATATTGAGACACAGTGCTCTGCATTGGAAAGTAAGTAACACATCATCTGTGTCTCTTCCTCATCACTACAACTGATACATCTCCAGTAGGCTTGAGCTATTTTTGTCTGTGTGCAATACTTCACTATGGTCATTGTTTACAAAAATGAAGTCCATACGCATTTTTTTAAGGTGGAGTTCATGTCTTATTCATGGTTATATTTCTCACATATGGCATATTTTCCACATGGTTTAAAAAAACTCTTAACTGACCTTAATTTCTATCCAAATTCTTTATCTTAAAATCCTTAATGTGTGGCTGTTCTTCCCCCTATACCCCCCCCAACCCATGTAGTTACATGAATACATGGTTGCAGGTTCCCTTGAGGAAGGATTGGAGGGATAATTACTATATATCTTTGCTGTAATGGTGCAGGGTACTTACTTATGGCATGCTAGCCTCTCCTTCATTCACTGAGTTCCAGATATGAAGACTGGCTTACATTCCAAAACTGGGCAATGGATCCTGGTTTTTAATTGGGGCAGCTGCCCTCATATTTTCAATCATTTATCCTTAATATGATTTGTAAATCTGCATCATCCAACATAGCAGTCACATATGATTTTTACCTTTTAAATGAATTAAACCAAACGTAAAACAATTATGCTCATCATTTACACTGACCAGCCACATCTCCAGGATCATTCATTTCCAGGATCTCCCATTTTGACAATCACTGTATTAAAATATTGGCAAAAAGTAAAAATTCAAATTACAAAGTTGTGGGAATTCTCTGTTTGTTTTCCACTGAATTCACAACTTTCCAATGAAAAAAGAAAAAGTTTCTATCTTCTGTCCCAAATTGCGTCTGCCCTGGGGCAGCCAAGTGGCTGCTTTTAACCCCCAGGCTGGGGGGAGGAGGAGAGCTGCTCCAGGCAAGGCACCTGCTGCCCTCGAGGTTCGTTCAGGATAAACGCTCTTCAATTTGTTGTCCACCTTTGGCAAGTTCCCATGCCCAAGGTTAATTGTTTTTGACATTTTCTCTAGTTTTATATTACTCTTTGGGGAAAGAAATGACTGACCTCTTCATGCCCCCCAAGTCAGAATCCCCTCCAAGGATTTGCTTTTTAGTGGATATAACCATTGACATGTAATTAACTCTTTTTTTATTATTTTTTATTATTACTTAAAATATTACAAAGAGTAGTACATATGTCTCTTCCCCCCCCCTCGCTTGACCTTCCCCTGTCCTCCCCTACCCCCCAGTGTCTTGTGTCCATTGGTTATGCTTATATGGATACATAAAAGTCCTTTGGTTGATCTCTTTCCCCTCCTCCCCGCAATCCTCCCTGGCCTTCCTGCTGTAGTTTGACAGTCTGTTTGATGCTGCTCTGCTTCTGTATCTATTTTTGTTTATCAGTTTATAATGGTCTTTATTATCCACAGATGAGTGATGTCATGTGGTATTTTTCTTTCATTGATTGGCTTATTTCACTTAGCATAATGCTCTCCAGTTCCATCCATGCTGTTGCAAATGATAAGAACTCCTTCCTTTTCATAGCAGCATAGTATTCCATTGTGTAGATGTACCACAGTTTTCTAATCCATTCATCTGCTGATGGGCACTTAAGCTGCTTTCAAATCTTAGCTATGGTGAATTGTGCTGCTATGAACATAGGGATGCATATATCCTTTCTGATTGGTGTTTCTGGCTTCTTGGGATATGTAATTAACTCTTAATAAACACTGGTCAATAATAGCATTCAAGTATTAATAAAATGCCTATTAAATATATAAAGTGAAATCAGATCACTTTCCTGGCAAAGCTTTTCAAACTTACCTACTTTTCAGAGCAGAATTCCCTGTTCTGTCAACGGCTTATCTCATTTTTTAACAGACCCAGACAAAATCACTGGGAATGAAATTAATATGAAATTCTCAGAGGATGTGCGACTTGAATTGGTTCTTGAAGCATATCAAAGATTTAGATGGGCAGTCTTTCTTTTCAATGCAACAGATTATAAAGCAAGATGATTAGAAAGAGGACAGCTGGGTTTTTAAGAATTACAGTATCATATCTATAACCCTTTGAGGAAAAAAAAGATTTTTCTAGTTTCTCTAATAAATCAGCGCAACAGATTTATTGTAAAAGTAACCTAATTTTAAAAATAGTTGTATTAAATTCAGTCAATTCTGCAAAGAACATTTTATGGTAATATATCCTGTTTAATAATAAATTATGTGACCCAAATACAATCCCCACTGAGCCTGTCTCAAAAAGAAGTTTCACTTCTACCATAAGAGTAGAAGTCTGATAAGGTGTCCAGAAAGTGGGAAAAAAAAAGCTATATTTTAAAAACAGTCTTTTCTCCAGTTGTTGATTTTAATTTCACTAATATAATTTACTTTCCATTTGACTTTTGCTTCTAGAGGCTAATCTTTTTAAAAAAAATATAAGTGGTATACAATGATATATTCCTTAAACATGATGATTTATGCCAGATCACTGCAATCTACTTTGAACTTTTGAAAGGTGATAGACAAACTATATTACCAGATAAAATCTTTAATTTTATCACTTCCTTTGCACTAGACAGACCATAGTTAAGTTCCTGAGTATAGATAATGAACACATCTCACTCCCAGAAGTGCTAATTCTGCAAATAATTTGTTATTAGATTAACTGTAGCTTTAGTATGTCATGTGTTCATATGCATCCTATATAATAAAAGAGAAACATGAAATTAATGGCCCCTCCACTATGTTCAAGCCACGCCCACTATCCACACCCACTAGCCAATCAGGAGTGAGTATGCAAATTAACCTAAGATGGTGGTGGCCATGGAACTGGAGCAAGCAGGAGGCTTGGGTTGCCCCCAGTGATGGAGGAAGCCAAGCTTCCCGCCTGCCCTGGCTGGCCCTGGGCTCTGCTCAAGGCTACATAGTATCAATTATAGAAGATAAATAAATCCCAGCAAAAAAGAGACGCTGAGAGCTTGGGTCGTGAGGGGGTGTGGCCAGTCTGAAAACGGCCTTCAGCCCCTCACCCAGGCTGGCCAGGAACCCAAGCAGGAACCCCACCCTGATCTGGGACACCTTTCAGGGCAAACCAGCTGGCCCCCATCCGTGCACCAGGTCTCTATCCTATATAATAAAATGGTAATATGCAAATTGACCCTAACAGCAGAACCACTGGGAATTACTGGTCACTTTGACGCACACTGACTACCAGGGGGCAGACGCTCAATGCAGGAACTGCCCCCTGGTGGTCAGTATGCTCCCACAGGGGGAGCTCTGCTCAGCCACAAGCCAGGCTGCCAGCTGCCAACACAGCAGTGGTGGTGGGAGCTTCTCCCACCTCCTCAGCAACGCTAAGGATGTCCGACTGCAAATTAGACCTGCTCCCCACTGGCAAATGGACATCCCCCAAGGGCTCCTGGGCTGCCAGAGGGATGTCTGACTGCCAGCTTAGTCTTGATCCCTTGGGGAGCGGGCCTAAGCCAGCAGGTGGACATCCCCGAGGGGTCCCAGACTGTGACAGGGCACAGGCCGAGCGGAGGGACCACCCCCACCCACGCTCCCAGTGTACAAATTTTTGTGCACTGGGCCTCTAATTTTATATATTACATGAAACAGAAATCCACTGACAATGCAGAGACAGCAGCACTTTCAACATCATTCAACATCTTTTTTAAAAAATATATTTTTATTGATTTTAGAGAGGAAGGGGGGGGGAGAGAGAGAGAGAGAGAGAGAGAGAGAGAGAGAGAGAGAGAGAGAGAAACATTAATGATGAGAGGGAATCATTGATTGGCTGCCTCCTGCATGCTCCACACTAGGGATCCCAGGCACATGCCCTGACTGGGAATAGAACTGACATCCTGGTTCATAAATCGACACTCAACACACTTCACCATGCTGGGCTGCATCATTATTCTTTATTTTACCATTTATTATTATTTCATAAGAAAATGAGAAAAGTAAAGACAAAGGGTTAAACTAAAATGAATCTATCTCTTATTGTCTTGCTAAATTACATATACATTTTCTGATATGAGATAACTTATTTGTGAAAAATGAACTTTTGGGATTCACTTTCTATTTAAATCTTATTTTTTTTTCATTACAAAAAAATATGGGCTTTAGAATTTGAAAAGTGGCTATTGAACTGCCCTAACTATATAACTACATTTATGGCTACATTCACTGAAATTATTTGACAATTTTCTTAAGAAAAGTAAAATGTAAACATATACCTTAATTTTTATTTTTATAATAAAATTTCAAATGATTATGAAAAATATATGTACAGTTCTTAATAAACACCAGGTAGGGACATGATATATTTTGTACACACATATATGTGTGTTTATATGTATACACACACATATGATTTAGTTTTCAGAAAAAACTAAGTGTTACGAATTGTGTTTTTTCTTAAAATAGCATAAAACTTAACTTTAAGAGTAAAATTTACTGAACAAACTAGAAGTCATTGTACTTTTGGCACAAGCATTCCTGCTTCTGAGGAGACAAAATCGAGGAAACATCTTTAAAAACAACAAAACCTCACATAGCTTCTGGAACACTAGCTTTACTCAGATCTTGTGAATAAAGTGAGGTCCCTTCCCTGCTACCAAAATAAATTTAAGAGCTGTGGCACTTTTCACAAGTTCCAATGAAAGAGGTTTTTTTTTTTTTAATCCGCATAAATCCGGTGTGCATTTTTATTCTCCTCAATCATCTAGGTATTACTTTCTACTCTGTTTTACTGGGGTCAGCAAAACATATTGGATACGCTGAAAACAAAAGCAAAGAAAGAGCAACAGAAACCCTTGACCTAAGAGACATAGTAGAATTCCTATTGGAGCGGGCACTGTCTTCATCTGTTTGTGCTGCTGTAACAAAATACCGTACACCCAGCGGCTCGCACAACAACCATGTGCGTATCTGTCATAGCTCTGGAGGGCAGAAACTCCAAGACCAACGCTCCCTTCCTGGTTCCTAAATGGCCATATTCTCCCTGTGTGCTTACCTGGTGGGAGAAGCAAGCAAGTTCTCTTGGGCCTCTTTTATAAAAGGCACTAATCCCATTCATGAGGGCTCCATTCTCATAACCCAATTGACTCCCAGATATCATCATAGGAAATGTGAAGGGACACAAGCATCCAGTCGAGAGCAGCATGTTTTGAGGGACGGGCTAGGCAGGGAGAAAAATATTTCCCCAGGCTCTCTCTGCCTTTGCGTCATGACTTAATCACCAAACTACATTTCAGACAACAAAGCTGCAACAGAAACACATACCAACAGCAACGGTTAATAAACCTAGTGGCCACTAGAATCATCTGGGAAACCTTTTTTTTAAAATATAAATAAATTAATTGCAAAAAACGTTCATCCTCAGGCTTCTGCCAGAAACTGAATGGAAATGGGGCCTCGTATTAGGTTTCTTCAGAGAAATAGAATCAATAGAGTGTACATGTGCATATGGAAAGAGAGGTAGAGAGTTTAAGCCACTGACTCACAAATCTGTAGAGGTTGGCAAGTCCAGAAGAGATGGGCAGGGCAGGGCAGAGGCTGGAGGCCCAGGGAAGAGTTGATATTGTTGGTTGAGCCCCAAGGCAGTCTGCTGGCAACACTGTCTTCCTCAGGGGAGGTCAGTCTTTTTATATTAAAGCCTTCAATTGACTGAAGCTCACCTCCTTTCACCTTAATTACCTAGTTAAGGATGTATCTCCAAATACAGTCACATTCCTGTGTGGTGGGGCTTAGGACTCCAATGCATGAAGTGGGAGGGCTCAGTTCACCCATCGCATGCCTGAGTGGGTATTAGGATGATCGTGCCCTTGGAGGATCTGTCCTGAGCATCAGGAGCAAAATGATTGAACTTCCCTGTGAGTTATTTCCAAGCCTCGGTGGATGGTCAGATCCTGCTTTCTCATTCTCCTGCCACCTGCACCCTGTCTCCACGAATCCATCACAGTGTTGAGCTCACAGCATCCAGCAGGAGGTCAGGTGGGGGTCTGATTGACTGGCAGGTCAGGTGGGGTCACACTGGCTAGATCTATTGTTTGGTACACAACCACCACCTTTACTAGAGGCCTCTGCGCCCAGGCCAGCAGACAGGTCAGGGCTCCCAGATGAGACTCTGCCTTCAGGGCCAGCTCCACAGCCTGGGGTAACCAGGATATGAGGTGTTCTGAAAGTCCCCCCCTTGCCCTGGGTCCAAACTTTCTTTCCCTGGCCTGCAAAATAGCGCCTGAAATTCTCAGCATTTCTGTCACCTGAGAAGCTGAGTGGGCCCATCACTCAGCTATTTGAATATCATTTACCTGGGGTGGGGTCAGGGTACGGGTATTTTTTAAAATCTCCCTAGGTGATCTACTGTTCAGTCGTATCAGACCCACTGGTCTATAGCCATGGTGATAATGAGATGAAGTGAAAGCCAGGAATCACAGCTGCGTAGGCCTAGACCAGGAAGCAGAGGGAAAACACGGATCAAGCCAGGGAGATGTCCAGAGAGGCAGACACTCAATGAACCCTGAGCAGCGAGCGCCCCTGAGCAGCTAGCTCCCAATGCTTCATCGAGTCAGAAAGGTCCATGGTTTCTTATCGGTTAGTGAGGAGCTACACAAAAGTATAAAATGACTGGATTTTTAAAAAAGGAATAAAAGCACATTGATTCATTTAAAATGTACCTCGTCATTACAAAGTAAAACATCAGTTCTGGATTTTAAAAAGATAAGACAGTGTTATTTCCTGAAGTTTAAACATTTTTAAAAAGAAATGCATGTTCATTATTTATTATAAAAGCTTATACAAAAAATACGGGTGTCTCTTGGCCTAACCTGCTCTGCTCTTCACTCCAGGTGCCCAGAGGCAACCGTTTTCAATTCTGTCAGCAGTTTCTCCTGGTGTTTACGTCCCTATTTCTCAGTGATATGTGCCTATAGTTATTTTTATTGATCAGTTTTGCAACTTCTCTTTGACTTCCTGCTTTGGGGAATGAGGATTCGCTGTGTGAGGGCACCCTCCCTACTCATTCTGATATAGTGACATCAATGCAGCTTACTTCCCCTTCTCGGTGCTCAGTTCTTTTTCATGTTGAATCCTCACCTGAGGATATACTTAAAAAAAAACTGATGAGAGAGAGAGAGAGAGAGAGAGAGAGAGAGAGAGAGAGAGATATCAGCGCACGCCCAGCTGGGGATGAAGATGAACCCTGCACCATTTGGGGTACAGAACGATGCTCCAACCAACTGAGCCGCGCTGGCCAGCTGTTTGAATATCATTTATCTCGGTTCTTTAACTGGAACAACATTAGGACCCCAGACACTCAGTGTGCTGGTCAGGGTCGACTTAAGCTCCTGCCTCTCAGGAATCCAACACCCCCTCCCCCGCCCCTTCCCACACTCACGGGGATCATTAAGAGACAGGCACCTTTTCCGCATAACACTTTAAAAAAAGTGTAAATAAACCCCATTTGACTGTAAGATGGAACTAATCAAATGCTTTGTAAAAGAGACTTTCCTCAAGCCTCTCATTTTTTAATACACCCCACCCCTCACTCTGAAGGGAGTTCCCTTTCATGCCTCCCAAGGAGTGACTGTTCTTGGCATCAGCCTCCAACTATTCCAAGATGCCCACCTGCCTTCAGGCTGGCTCACCTCCAGTGATTCCCGGGAGAGTATCTGTCACACCACAGAAGAGAAAAGAGTAAACCCAAGTTTCATTTGGAGGTGAGCATCTTACCATGACAGCATTCCGCTTTCCTGGGTGATTAGAAAAAGAGAACCCTTTATTTAAAGCGGCAGGGCCAGGCACGTTTGTTTAAAAACTAGTCTCATTGCTTTGTAGAAATGCCTCTCTATGCTCTCCACACAGGCGTAGGTAAGTGCAGAGCAGAGCAACAGCCAACTAAGGGGATCAAACAGTAAGTGATCCAGTGTGTTGAGCACTAAGAAATGTGAATGTTGCCCTAACCGGTTTGGCTCAGTGGATAGAGCAAGGCCTGGGGACTGAAAGGTCCCAGGTTCAATTCCGGTCAAGGGCCCGTACCTGGGTTGCAGGCACATCCCCAGTAGGGGGTGTGCAAAAGGCAGATGGATGTTTCTCTCTCATCGATGTTTCTAATTCTCTGTCCCTCTCCCTTCCTCTCTGTAAAAAATCAATAAAATATATTAAAAAAGAAAAAAAATGTGAATGTTTTATTTTAGGATCTCTGTAGTGAGGAGCTTGATTTTTTTCCCTCTGTTTGGATTGGCTGTCTCCTCTTCTCTTCTAGAACATTTTCTTCTGCAGGAATATAGAGCTGTGTGTCATGTTCTGGTTATGAGGCCTCAAGCTTTCCTTAGGATAGAGCCAACAGCACTCAGATGCTACAGTGTGGCCATCTGGACAAGAAGAAGAGTAAAAAGACAGAAACAACAGGAAGCATGTAAGACCATAAACTTTTTTTAAATTTTTCATTGATTTTTTACAGAGAGGAAGGGAGAGGGATAGAGAGTTAGAAACATCGATGAGAGAGAAACATCCATCAGCTGCTTCTTGCACACCCCCTACTGGGGATGTGCCCGCAACCAAGGTACATGCCCTTGACTGGAATCGAACCTGGGACCCTTCAGTCCACAGGCCGAGGCTCTATCCACTGAGCCAAACCGGTTAGGGCAAAGGCCATAAATGTTTAAAATGAACTAAATCGGTAAATATGATGTAGCTCATCAACAAAGAGAAAAATCATGAAGACAAAGGGAGCGTTCCGCTGGTGGCTTGAGGTCTGGCCAGCTCCCATTATCTCAGGGTAGAATCACTGCAGGGCCTGTTCTGCAAAGATTCAACTCACCTCTTTGTGAAAGCTTATACAATCAGGTTGGAACCAAAGGAAAGAAAGCAATCTTGGGAGAGCCAAAAATGATTGGAGTAATGAAGATACAGGAAGCTGGACACTGTAATCACCACAAGTCTTTTGGTAAATGTCTATTGTGTTCTATTTGGAGAAAAGTAAGAGAGAGAGAGAGAGAGAGAGAGAGAGAGAGAGAGAGAGAGAGAGAGTGTCCGTGTCCTCCTTGAGCTTTATAATAGTTTTGGGACACAAGAGTGTCTGGAAACATTGCTGGAGGATATTTTCTTTTACCTGCTTGCTTGGTGCTGGCAGTCAGGTTACAGGTGTGGGTGCTACAAAATAAGGTTTCCTTGTGAGACTGCAGGTTCCTGAGATTTAGTGAGCTCCCACCAGAAGGAGGTGTCTGTCTGTACCTGAGTGTGTGTGGGGTATAACACTTGTCCAGTACTGTTATCCAGAACTTTCTCTGATGATGGAAATTTACCACAGCTGCACTGTCCAGTGCAGTAGCTACTGACCATAGGTAGCTACGAAACACTTGAAAGGTGGCTAGTATAAGCAAAGAACAAATCTTTCATTTTTTTAAATAGCCACATACGGAAAATGGCTACTGTATTAGGTACGGTGACTCTCATCAATTGGAGCACAAATTCTGGGCATCAGACCTTCCCATGGTTCCTACTTGAGAAACAGCCCCTCGGGGTTAAATCGCCAGGGGTGTGCTTTAACTTGGGATACACATGTGTTATACCTGGATGGGGAGAGCAAAGGCCCCTGGAAAAGTTACATTCATCATTCTTTGGTGCCAATTGTAAGGAAGGAAGCAGTAATAATTAAGGTGTCCTACCAGCCACATGATGATTAGGGAGGGAAGAGGTGACAAACACCATTCTGGGATGTATTAGTTACTTTTGTTGAGGATACCTAGTTGGCAACAGAATCAAACCGAAGATAGACATCTCAGAGGTGAGGGAAAACCACATATGATTCAAGAACCCAACAATAAACCTCAGTTTGTGGAACTCAGAGAATTTCTGCAGCGTAACTGACTCCAGAACTCGTCTCTGGGTGTCCACGTGTGATGGCTACTAGCAGCCACAAAGATGCTGCTCTCTATATAGCACATGCTTGGGGAAAGAGTGCTCTATAAGATGGTTGGTTCCTGCCGAAAGCCACGTTCCCAAGCATTCCATCAATTCATTTTTCTGCTACTTTCTCTTTTTGTCATGCCGGGCTAAAGAACTGTGAAAATGAATTCAATTTTTTGCTCACATAATATAGTTTCTATCTTTTTGCCTCTTCCTTGCTATGCAGTTGGAACTATGTCAAGAGCACCCTGGGGCCTTGGTGAGACATTTTGTGCCATAGGAATGGCGGTTTTGCTCATACCACCTATCTGTGACTTTATCTGTTTGAGCCCCATCTAATATGGGTGCAGTTTCTATTTGGTGATGGACGGTTGCTGGGGACACCCAGATGTACAGGCATGGCTCCGTGAGTCCTAAAGCCTCTGGTCCATGATGGGCTTCTCAAGTGACTTGGTTTCTTAATAATGGTTCGTTTTTCGAAGTTCAAGGCTTTCTAATGTTAATTCATTTCACTTAAAAACACAATGGGAAAAGAGCAAGTGATGCTTTTTCAATACATATCCCCAAAGATGCCTGTGGAGCCCATTTCCCTACTTCGTACTCATTTATTATTTCACAGCATATTTAACTAAGTGGAGCATAGTTCTTTTTAATGCTGTGTTTCTATTACTATACACCACACCTTCCTATTAGTCTATGAACTGAGTTTATCTTTCCACACGCAGAACAGTTTCTTTTTCACACTTTGCTCAGCCAAGCAAGATAAGGGACTAAGATTACAGAGAACTGTATCCTTCTTAGAGTCAACACATTCCCTGAATAATATTTTTGTTTTTTGTTCAGAAAATAGATAGCAACTACAAAGTGAGCCAAATGTACTTTTGCCAAATTATTTATCTAAATGTCACAGGCCATGCTAGACTAAAGAATTGTGAAAATGAATTAAATTTTTTGCTAACAAAATATAATTTATATCTAAAATAAACATACAAAATTGATTGAATTGGAGGAAATGTTAGTACAGGAAAATATGCAGATTTCATTTGTTTGTTTGTTTAGTGAAAGCTAAGATTATAGCAGAATCCTTGTGTGTTTTTGTATCCCATTATACCTATTGCCAGGACTCCTGGAACAGATTAGGTGACTGTTTTTCCTTTTCCTTTTTATTTTTATTTTTTATTGATTTCAGAGAGGAAGGGAGAGAGAGAGAATCATTGATTGGCTGCCTCCTGTACGCCCCCTACTGGGGGGATCGAGCCCGCAACCGGGGCATGTGCCCTTGGCAGGAATCGAACCTGGGACCCTTTAGTCCGCAGACCAACGCTCTATCCACTGAGCCAAACCAGCTAGGGCTGTTTTTCCTTTTTCATTCCTTCTTGGTTCCAACTCTACCAATGTTCAGATTATCCAGATGTCCTTTTTTTTTATTTTATTAATCCTCACCTGAAGATTTTTTTCCATTGATTTTTTTTTTTTGAGAAAGTAGAAGGAAAGAGAGATGGAGAAAAAGAGATGGAAACATCCATGTGAGGGAGACACGTAGATTGCTTGTCTCCTGCCTGTGCTCTGACCAGGATCCAGGAGCTAGAACCTGCAGCCAGGTACATGCCTTTGACTGGAATTGAACCTTTGACCCTTCAGTGTGCAAGCCAATGCTCTAACCACTTATCACACCAGCCAGAGCTCTTTTTAAAATTTTATTTGTATTTATTTACTTTGTTTCTTACATGTTCTTAAGATATTAATGCAATAGAATTTATGTTTGTCATAACAATCATAAAATGTTTTTTATCATCTTATTACTAGAGACCTTATCTTTTATTTACTACCAGTCTTGAATCCAGACACTGTGATTTACTAGTAGAATTTTTCTGAAAAGTTAATCTAAATATATTATGTTTAGTCTTATTTTATGAAAATTTGAATCATGTAAACTGGCCAACCAAGTAACATAAAATATGAATAAAATATTTATTTATGAAAAAAGTGAAATAATGTTATCTACAGCATCTAAAAAAAACCCAGTAATTTCAAGCCTGGTTTGGTAGGTGACTTGCCAATTGTGTTCACACAATTGCCACATGGTGGCGCCATTTCAGTGGATAGAAATGTCAGCATCCTGGGAACCCAACTAGGGTTTATGGGAATTGAGACTTTGTTCTGGGGACTGTGGTGACGGCAGTATAATATTTGATATATATATTTGATTTTTTACAGAGAGGAATGGAGAGGGATAGAGGGTCAGAAACATCGATGAGAGAGAAACATCGATGAGACAGAAACATTGATCAGCTGCCTCCTGCATTCCTCCTACTGGGGATGTGCCCGCAACCAAGATTTCATGCCCTTGACCAGAATAGAATCTGGGACCCTTCAGTCTGCAGGCTCTACCCACTGAGCCAAACCGGTCAGGGCCAGTGTTGTTATTTTTACCATCTGCTGTTATTATAATTTAAAATATTCTTAGCTCACACAAAAAAGCAAACAAATATTTAATTGATAATACCCTTGCTACTGAAAAAAGTTCTAAAATCAGTTAACTTTGAAATGGAAGTTAGAGGTGATGATACAATGCTGTGAAGAATTTCTCATAATTGCCATGATACACTATGCATGCTTTTGGAGAAATCTGCAAAATATCAGAGGTAATACTGCTGAGAGAAAGGGGAAATCACCTGATAATGTTGAGTAAACAAAAAATGTTAAAACCTTAATGACAAGTGAAGTTTGCTCACATACACATTACTAGAAATAGTCTCATCCACTTTCCCTGCATAGATTTCCTTTTAGACTGATTGCTTCTCCTCTTAGCTTGGCCTCAAGTGCATGTAATGATTTCCCAAGGCACTCTTCTCAATATTTTCTAAGTGATTTAGTCTTAGAATTCCTCTTCAAGACAAGAGTTTCCAAAGTATATGCAACATCAGGTCCTAATAGCAAGAGTTATTGCTACAATGACAACAGGGTGAATTTGTAAAGAATCTTAAGAAAAGATGGGTGACAAAGTCAATTTTATGAATCCAACACCTCCTTTAGACATGCAGGTAATATACAAAATCAAGTCTTTCAGGATGTTTATTTTTAACATATAGATTGTTAAAGATTTACTGAATCTTTAGTTTATGTGTTATGTGCCAATTTAACTAAATCAAAATGTGCATTATTAGGGAAAGAGCAGAATATGGTAGTGAATAGAAATTGATATCTTTATTATCTTAACGCAATACAAACTTTATATAGCAAAGACTTTTCTTGAGACTGATTTGTTTAATCGAAGAGTAACCTTTGTGAAATCATTGGCTACTAAATATCTGGAGTTATTGTGGATAACAATAGAAATTGATATTTTAGAATTTTTTCTCTGTTTTTCTTTTCCTTTCCATTGAAATGCATTCTTGACTACCTTCTCTTCTATAAAGAATAATCAATAGAGATAATCAAAATATTTTTTCTCTTATTTAACTCATCTCTATATAGGAGGGCACTAAACCAACTTGTAACACACTGAGCCTTAGATCTGTTTCTTCCCATAGTGCATTACTGCTGATGCTGTGACTTGGCCAAACTTCTCACCTCTATTTTTCCTATGACTAATTAATAAATACATATATTCATATTTGTTTACTCTTATCTGTACAATTGCCAGATTAAGTTTTTATCATATTTTCATCAAATTTAATGAGATGAATACTACATCAAGACTAAACCCCTTTGCCAACCTCTGCTTGATCTATAATATGATTTTAGCTCACCTATCCAGGAGGAGCAATGTTCTCTCTATGAATAGTAGATAGAGTTGAAAATATTGCCTCTTCAGAAATGTCACAAAGCTAAGGTAAATCTGCTTTAGAGAAACATGGATTTGTTGTCCCACTTGTTTATGCATTCATTGGTTAATCTTTATATGTGCCCTGACCAGGAATCAAAACAATAATCTTGGCATATTGGGACAATGCTGCAACTCTGGAAGGCAGTTAACAGACATGAGCAGAGCAAGGAGGACAGGCCAGGTACAGAAGGTCACCAGGGTAAAAAGCCCTAGGTACCTAGCAAAGGACAATTGGAGGATTGGGACCTTGTCCCCAGCATGACCTTTTCTCCCCTAGCGTATCACTGGTCATTAAGTTTAGACCTCCTGACCTTTCCTCCCTAGGCCTCAGCTGTTTTTCAGCACCAGGCCCAGAAAAGCAGCAAAACCAGACACGCAATGCCATAGCTGATCTCAGGTCCAGCTGCAATGAATAATGCCCTGACGCAGACCGATCAATCAATGGAGACCCTGACCCTGAAAGGACACACCTGGAAAACTGCTGAATATTCTATTGAGATCTTCTCCTGGGACCTCCCCTAAAATCTCCACCCTTAAAGCTCTTAGGACAGAGGACCATAGCATTCTCCCTCCCTGCTCTCCTTCCTTGGACACACCCAGCCTTTCCCTTTCCCCTCCCATCCCACCAGGCATGTCACCCTTACCTTCCTCACTCCCAAGCTCCAAGGACCCTTCTTTTGCCTCTACAACTTGTTTCCTCAGCCCATTTCTTCTACAAATTATTTTTTCTACCTCTGTGATTTTATAAATAAATGTTCTCTTATAATTTGAGTCTTGGCTCTGAATTCTTTCCTAGCCAGAACTCAAGTACTGTACCAAGATTGCTGAACCCTGGTCCGATCTGACCCCATTCACTGCCTACAACATAACCAACTGAGCTACCCAGGCAAGGCCTCTTTTACCTCATTCTTAGTTCAGAACTCACAGCTTAAGTTTTTGTACTAAATTTAAAAAATTTTTTAATATAAAGATTTCCAGGTCCTCTGTTCTCTGCTAGTAAAGCATGATACCATAGCTTAATGCTTTGAATTTTGCTTTTTTCCATGTTTCTTATTATATGATACTACAGGTTATATTGTTTTCCCTAACTAAAGTATTTAAAAGTTAACTTTTAAACATATAATTTCTGTTCTGATGAGAGAAAGGAATCAGTGCTTCATTTCAAAACATAATTTAAGGAAAGAAAAACACTATGGTCTGAATCACTTAAAATGTGCATAAACCTGCTACATGTATAATTTTGGAATGAAGGAAGGGAAATAAGAATTAATAATGTTTGTTTCAGGTGTTGAATGCATATTGTAGCATTGGAGAAATAGGTTAAAATCTATGATTCATGAATATTGGGAGATGCTGAGTAGAATAGTCTGATAATATATAGTTATTGAGGAATTTATTCATGAAGTAGAAATTAAGTGGAAGGTAGAGGAAAAGGAATGGGTGATACGACTAATGGTTGTCAGAATATATAAAAGGAGAATTAACAATAAAATTTATATAAAGGAAGGCTAACTTTATAGCAGCCCCTCCAGGGAAAGAGATACTAAGATGGAAAATGAAACAAGATCAAAATGGAATTAAAAATGTAAACCTATTGAGCAAATTTGCCAAAGATCAAAGGAATATTGATTTGGGGATTGCCTTAGTAGATGTTATCTAATCATTACGGAGTTCTATAAAATTCTGAATGGCATTGTTGTTAACATGCATTGATAATTAAAATGGCTTTTGCATGACTATCATACATTGCGTGCTTTTATTAAAAATTGAAGATAAGGCTTGATTTCTCTCCTTATAGATTTAACAAATCTATAAGTTCAACAAATGATAACAGAATTAATGTTGGGTTCCAGGTATTGCATTGACATTAGAAATACAAAACATTGCTGAGGAAAATTAAGGAAGTACTGAACAAATGGAGAGATATACCATGTTCAAAGGTCAGAGATTCAAATTGCTAAGATGTCATTACTCACCCAACCCCCAAATTATTATTTGATTTAAGGTGTTTAATAAAAATCCCAGAAGACAGCTTTGTAGAAATTTACAAGTTAATTCTAAAATTTGTATTGAAATGTAAAGGACTAAAATAGGTCACATGTTGGAAAGAATAATAAAGTTGAAAGACATACACTAACTGACTTCACAATTTGTTACAAATTTATAGTAATCAAGATACTGTAGTAAAGGTATAAAAATAGGTGGAGAAGAATATCAACGGAACACAATAAAGAAGCTAGACACATATATGGTTATTTGAGTCTTGACAAAGGTGCTAAGGCAATTTCAGGGGAGAAAATGTAGGCTTTTCAACAAATGGTGCTGAAATAATTGGATATCCATGTGCAAATGAATAAACTTTGATTCAAAAATTAACAGGAAGTGTATCACTGACCTAAATACAAAACCTAAACATATAAAATTTCTCAGAGAAAATTTTGTGATCTTGGCTTTCCTAAATATGAGACCAATGATGGTGACTACATATTTTTTAGATACAACACCAAAGGCATAATCCATAAAGGAACAAATTAATAAATTGGATTTAATCAAAGGCAAAGGAAGAACTTTTGCTATTCAAAAGATATTAAGAGAATAAAAAATGAACCATAGACTGGGAAAAATATTTCTCATATCTAATAAAATACTTTTACCCAGAATATATAAAAATGCTTAAGATGAAAACAAGCACTTGAATAGAAATAGTAAAAAGACTTAATAGACACTTCACCAAAGATTTATGGATGGCAAGTAAGCATAGGAGAAGTTGTTTAATATCATATAAATTAAAACCACATTATGTTGTATTTGTCCTGTCAGAAATCCATAAGAAAAAGTATACCTGTTATAACATCAATACCCTCAAGGGAAGCCCCAAAGCCATGACTTCTCACTAAATATTTATGGTTCACTCCTGTCCTGCCCAAGCATTCTCTTAGAACAGCAAAGCTAAGTCATAGTGTCACAATCAGGTTTGCTGTGGCATCTCAATCAGTAGACCCAGTATTCTCTAATGTAAATATAGCAAAGCAAAATGAGATATGGGATGCCAGTAAGGATGCTGTAAAACAATTAGCTTGAAAACCTGAAGAAACAAATCTAATGTGAAGATGTTTGGCGTTCTAGTCAAGGGGAGAAGGAGCAGGGCTGCCCAAGTCTTAAATTTATGGATGAACAATATCCCTAAATTTCGCAGGATCCCTAAATAAATACAGATATAGCATTACTCAGTATTTTTACTAATTTGTTATGGAGATAAGCTGTGATATTATGCTCTTGGTGAAATACTTTCTTTACTTTATATGCCCTATACCATACTTTTTGATTGGCAGGTTGCTGATGTCATACAGCATACTATCAATGGTCCCTTGGCCTTCTGACAAATTGTGATCTAGGGGAAGGTGCATGAGAGTACACACAGAAAACTAAAGAAGAATCAAAGGGAAAAATAAAAAAGAGAAGTTACTAACACAGATAACAGCTCAGATAAAACTGCTGGTCTGTATAACAGACTGACTAAGCAGGTACTCAAAGCATTTTGCAAAGAAGGGTCCCCAAAAGAATAATCTGGTAACTAGAAAGAGGCTACATCAATTTCCCCATACATGCATGCTTTGTTTTATTTAAAAAATAACACTTTAATTTGCTCATTGTCATTTTTATTTTGCTCTACGTGTGATAAGAAATCATAATATTTCAAATGTTTATGTTTTTTAATCTTCTTAATCTAGTTAGAAGTTGGTCTGCAGGCACTAAGAGGGGAAAAGAAAAAAATGATTGAACATAAAGCAATAAAGTTAAAGTTGTTTGGCAGAGGCAATGGGAAGTGGGGAAAGAAAAAGTTAATATGGCTGATAGAACCTAAAGCAATACATTGAATGGTGGTAGAAATCATGGTGACTTTTTGGCTCAGTAGTAGCTGATCTCAGTTATTTTCAGCCCCATTAAGATCTTATGCTTGATTTTAATTTAATTAATTGAACCTGATTTATATTTTATCAAATAGTGTATTTCCTTAAAATAGGCATATATGCACAATGAGCACAAAGAGAATAAGTGAAAAGTAATACTCAGCTATTTCTAGATCCTCGGTTCCCTGCACCTTGGAAAAACTCTGGAAGCTCTTTGTGTGGCCTGGGAAGTTTTACCTTTTTATGCTTGAATCTACATACTTCCCTTTGATTGTTTTCATAAAGAATCTAAATGAAATCATTGTTCATGTGACATTTATGCACATCTCAATTTCAGTTTCATTAACAACAGGTAGTGGAGACAATACAAATTGAGTTGGGTAATATGTTGTATAGAATGAACAGTGATTTTGTTGGTTTGTTTTTGAACAGTCATCTTTATGTGAACTATATGCTGCTATGAACGTAATTATTCTAGAATGAGGACGTTTGTTTCCTTTTAGGCAAATTGAGAAAAAATATTTTCCAAGCTCCAGCTTGAAGCCCTGCTATTTTAGAGTTGTCTGTTGTTTACTAACAAAAGGCACACATACAGAGAGAAGACTTTATATTCTCCACAGATATTTTTCATAGAGCCCCTTATGCCATATGCTTTACTGAACATCATGAAATTCTTCAGAAAAATTAAAACCTGAAAGATGTGTCTGGCCAGTGTGGCTAAGTGGTTGAGCATCCACCTATGAACCAGGAGGTCATGGTTCAATTCCCAGTCAGGCTTGATCACCAGTGGAGGGCATTCAGGAGGAAGCCAATTTATGATTCTCTCTCATCATCAACTTTTATCTCTCTCTCTTCCTCTCCTTCCTTTCCTAAATCAATAAAAATAAATAAATAAATAAATGATTTGTATATCCATGTAAATTTTTATACTCAAATCAAGCTATTAATAAGTATCTTGGCCCAGTCTTTGGACTTCCTCCTTGGATCCAAATACCATTCATACCCTGATGACTCCAAAATTTATATCTTTATTTTCAAGCTTCCCAGAGACTCTAGCATCTAACTATCTGCACATCTCTGGTTAGATGTCTAATGATCATTTTAAAATTGACATATCCAAAAGGGACTCTTAATTTTACTCCCCAAATTCCTCTTCCAATTTTTTCCATTTAAATGCATGCCAACACGTATGCATCTGAATGCTTAAATCACACTTTACACTCAGCTTTGACTTTATTTTCTTTCTCATGTCAAAAGGCAATCCGGAAATAAAACTCAGCCTTCAGAACATACATTGAATCTGACTACTTTCAAAAACTATGTTGTGTTTTTTTTTTTATTGATTACAGAGAGGAAGGAAGAGGGAGAGATAGAAATATCAATGATGAGAGAATCATTTATTGACTGCCTCCTGCACACCCACTCCTGGGATCTAGCCCACAACCTGGGCATGTGTCCTGACCTGGAATCCAACCCTGACCCTGGTTCACAGGTCTACACTCAACTACTGAGCCACGCTGGCCGGGCCAAATCTGACCACTTTTAACCACTAACAGTGCAACATTCTCGTTGTGTCCCCACCGTCCCCCATTTCAATAACTGCAATAGCTTAATTGGTTTCTCTGCTTCCACCTTCGATCTCACAGTCTCTTCTTCATCCTGCAGCCTCTGTCATACTCGCTGCTCAGCACCTCCAAAGCCTCTCATTCATCTCAGACAGCCTACAAGACACTATGAGGTCTGCCCTCCCACAGCTTTCTGACCTCATTTCTCCAAGTCTTTGCTCCTTCACGCCAGCTGTTTCTCGAACATGCTAAGCATATTTCTGCTCAGGACCATTGCACTTGCTAGTTCCTCCGCCTGGAGCGTTCTCCCAGATATCTACACGGATTGCTGCCTCACATATCTGAAATCATGGCTCAATGTTCTTATGTCACAGAGTCCTCCCTGAACACTCTATGTAAAATGTCAACTTTTCAAGGTCCTTCTTTATCTTCCACCAGCAGCTTGATTTTCAACAGAGCATTATGACCTAACATGATTTTAAACCTATGTGTTATCTGTTTCCCTCTTCTAGGTTGGAAGATAATCAAGACCAAAACAGGGTGTTTTTTGTTTGTTTTTTTTAAGTCACTCATCTTTCCCTCTGCAATGTGTTGGAGCCTAAATCACTCACTCTGCTTGTCCAGCAGCACTGGTCTTGGGTTCAACTAGCCAATGATACTAGTGGAACTCAATAAGCCATTGTAGCACTAGATTCATTCAGGTTTGTTAGACACATGTGGGGGATGGTGAGGGGGCAGCATCAAGTGTGCCATTAGCAGGAGTTCCTGCAACCATCCAGGAACCTCTTCTCCAGCCCTCCTAGTGACAGCTTAGGGTTAGGGAAAGAGACCCCATTGATAGGTGTTAGTACCACCCTTGCTTAGAAGGTCCCTGTCCATAATGTTTGTGGTATTTGTGCCACAAGAAAGCCACACACAGGTTAACAGTGTTGAATAGTTAACCCAAGGGTATTTTCTCATGGATAGGGAGGAAGATTTCTTTTAAAAAAATTTTTTTGTACTGTGATGCCTAATAGGCACTCAACACCCATTTGCTGAATGAACAAAAGAATAAATGAACCAATGAATTAATGAGCATGAAATAAGGGGAAAGAACTTCAAGACATAGCCAACATAATTAAAAGTAAAACTATAGCCTAAAAACATATTTGCAAACCATAAATCTGATAAAGGACTTATGTCTGGAATATATAAACATCTTCTACAAGTCAATAACAAGAAGTCAAAAACCCCAATTTAAAACAGTCAATAACAGATTTGCATAGACACTTTGTCAAAGCAGATATACAAATGACAAGCAAGCATATGAAAAGATTATTAGCCATGCAAACTTAAACCACAAAGATATCATTTCATACACTCATTAAAATATCAAAAAATTAAAAAGTCTAATAATTGCAAGTTTTAGTGAGTAAGTAAAGAAACTACAACACTCATACATTGCTGATAGGAATGCAAAAGAATACAGGCACTTTGTAACATATTTTGGCAGTTTCTACATATGTTTTGCTTTTTAAATTTTTCATTGATTTCAGAGAGAGAGAGAAAGATAGAAACATCAATGACGGATAGAACCATGGATGGCCTGAATCCTGCATGGCCTGTACTGGGGATTGAGCCCGAAACCCAGCATTTGCCCTGACGGGGAATCAAATTGTGACTTCCTGATTCATGGGTCAGTGTTCAAACACTTAGCCTCACTGGCCTGGTGGCAGTCTCTAATAAACATAAAAATACATTAACCATATGACCCAATAAGCTTACCCCTAGTCTTCACTTAAGTGATATGAAGATATTTGTCCATACAAACACATGCAAATGTTTATAGCAGCTTTATAGACAACTAGAGGCCCAGTGCACAAAAATTTGTGCACTTGGGGGGCAGGGAGGGGGTCCCTCATCCCGACCTGTGCCCTCTCACAGTCTGGGACCCCTCAGGGGATGTCCACCTGCTGGCATGCCTGGCCAGCCTGGGTGAGGGGCTGATGGTCATTTCAGGCTTCCCACAGCCCCTTCAGGGTTCAGGTCCCTACAGGGGTGCCTGGCCAGCCTGGGTGAGGAGCAGAGGGCCGTTTTAGGCTGCCCATAGCCCCTTCAGGGTTTGAGGCTCTACTGGGGTTCCTGGCTGGAAGCAGGTATCTGAGATTTGTTTATCTTCTATAATTGAAACTTGGTTGCCTTGGTCCCCCGCTTGAAGCCTGGGTTGCCCCTGGCAACCCAAGGTCCCATCCTGGCAGGTATCTGGGGTTTGTTTATCTTCTATAATTGAAACTTTGTAGCCTTGAGTAGAGCTCAGGGCCCACAGGGTCCTGGTTTTCTCCATTGCCCAGGGTAACTCCAGCTCTGTGGCCACCGCCATCTTAGTTTAGTTAATTTGCATATCTGCTCCTGATTGGTTGGTGGGCGTGGCTTGTGGGCGTGGCTTGTGGGTGTAACTGAGTGAGGGTCAATTTGCATATTACTCTTTTATTAGATTAGATAGTTTAATAGTTTCAAACTAAAAACTACCCAAATGTCTATCCACTGGTGATTAGATAAACAAATGTAATAAATCCATATAATGGAATATTATTCAGCAATAAAAAAACTATGAATGGCATTTAATAACCTGCATACATCTGAAAAATATTATGCTAACTGAACGAAGCCAGATGTACAAGACAACATACTCTATAATTTCATTTTTAGGACATTTTGGAAAAGGCACCATTGTAATGATAGGAAGCAGATCACTAATTATCAGGGGTTTGGGGTGATGGGAGAGGACTGACTAGGAAGAGGCTCAAGAGAACTCTGTGGGTGATGGAAATTCATTGTACATTCATTTATCACTATAAAGCAGACTTTAAGAAGGTAGGAGGAGTAACATGATAAAAGAGCGTGTTACCTTCATAGGTTATAATTTGGGTATCAAATAATATTATAAAGTAAGCTGCAGTAAACTTTAAATTCTTTAATATTCTGGTCATAGGAATTTTGCTATAATGAATAGTTTTGCTCAATAATTGCTTTCACTGTTTACTGTCCAACTAATTTTCATTCATTAAACATATGGACTTTTGTATAAGGCCAAGAATGGAAATAAGAGAATCTGAATTTTTGCATTTCAATTTTCTAATAATCAAATGATAGCCTAATTACTTTAAAGAGAAAACATTCATTTCTCCTTATGCATTATGAACTAGGGAATATAGTCTGACACAATTCCCCTAAATTTTTAAATATTTCTGAGTACAGTTTATGCAATTTCTTGGCCCTAAAGGTACACAAGTAATTTTAATCTAATGATACATATTTTAGAAAGGGAGGCATCCAAACATGCATTCAATAATCTCCATCCATAAAATTTATTTTAACTGTATTTAATTTATTCTGCCTGACATCTGATTTCTCAGAAAGGAGATGCAATAAAAAGTTTTATTCTTTCCATATTGAGCATAGTGTTTTCTTATTTATAATAAAATATTTACTAAGTAATAATATAGGTTGCCACCAAAATATATACACACACTTTGTGGAAGTGTACTCTTAATCAAATTAAAGTTCCATAAAAAGTTGAAACAATTATTAAAGAATACCATAATAGAGAAAAGTACCGATCGTCAGTGTGCAGATGGATGGCTTTTCAGAAACTAACTTGTAGCTAGTGACTACCTCCACACTCTCCAAGTCACTATGCCTCTGCAGGAGGAAGTCACTGTCCTGGCTTCTTGCAGCACAGATTTGTTTTGCCTGGTTTTTAACTTTATATAAAGAGAATTACCTAAAATGCATTCTTTCACTCAATATTATGTTTCTTATTATTTATTCCTGTGTGCATCTGTAATTTGCTTCTTTTATTGTGTTTACAGTCCACCATGGAAAAAGAGCACAATTTATTTATTCACTCT